>JAODAL010007677.1:0-123267 GCA_025379985.1 Phyllomedusa bahiana
TTGGGGCCCCACCAGTGGAGATGATTCTTGGGGACCCACCAAGTGGAGTTGATTCTTGGGGTCCACCAGTGTAGATGATTCTTGGGGCCACCAGTGGACTTGATTCTTGGAGCCCACCAGTGGAGTTGATTCTTAGAGCTCACCAGTGGAGTTGATTCTTCGGGCCCACCAGTGGAGATGATTCTTGGGGCCCACCAGTGGAGATGATTCTTGGGGTCCACCAGTGGAGATGATTCTTGGGGCCACCAGTGGACTTGATTCTTGGAGCCCACCAGTGGAGTTGATTCTTAGAGCTCACCAGTGGAGTTGATTCTTGGGGCCCACCAGTAGAGATGATTTTTGGAGCCCACCAGTGGAGATGATTTTTGGGGTCCACCAGTGGCGTTGATTCTTGAGGCCCATTCTACAGCTACTCTACAAGACTGCACAGGCTTCTTACTTTCTGCCCATGGCCCCACCAGCGGTTTCCTTTACTCCCTTGCGGGTCAGTCCAAGCCTGATGTGACTCCAATGTGTGTATATACATAGCTACTCCTGCTCTCATCTGAGAAGTAGAGACAATTGTATCAAGTACAGTCACTGGTTCGGTGTTCTCCATGATGATATCACTTTGGTGGCAGATGACAGGTAGCTCTGAGTAAGGATAACGGGGGAGTTTTATTAGGTCTAGTGTCTTATATGCATTAATGTAATAAAAGTGTGCTTAGATCAGTATTGTATTAGTATTAGATTCATATTACAGTGTATGACATAGTATTCTAGAGGGGATAACAAAAGTAACAAAAAAAGAAGTGAATACAAGTTTTATATAACAAATTCAAATATATAAAAGTTCAAAACATTCCCCTTTTCCCACAATTATCAAAATAAAACCTAATTGATATCCCTGCGCCTGTAAACATCCTATCTATTAAAATATCTTATAATGTCCCACATGGAAAATCCTGTAAATAAATCAATCCTATTCCTAGAATTGCAGTTTTTTGGGTCGGAATAAGAAGTGACCTAAAAGTAGTATGTACCTGAAAATGCCACCAATAAAAATCCAGCCCAAGAGAAACCCCACAAACGCTCAGAAAACTTCATAGAGGGAAGAATAAAACATTTATTGGCTATAGAAAATGGCAACGCAAGGCAAATAAAAAAAAGTTGAATTTTTTTTTTTTTTTAGAACTAGTAAAACACTATTGATGTAATTTTACCACACAGTGGACTCCATAAAGAAGTAACCCAAAAAACTTGGGCAAAATTGGTTTTTTTTTTGGATTCTACTAATGTTATTTTGGAGGGGTGAGGGTGGGGATACTTTATATAGAAAAATAATATTAAAAAATATTTTTAGTTCTACAAAAAAAAAAAGAAGTGTTTATACAACTGTGTTGACAGAAGGATAAAAGTTATACAAGTTAGAACTCTTGGAAGGAGGGGAGGAAACAAACCAACAATCTTGAAAAAAAAATCACTACAGTTAATAATGATCAATGTTTTGGAAACTCGTGGGCCCCATCACGCTACATTAACTTCACCTACTTATTTTTGCTACTTTTACCTAGATGCCGACCACCTGTTGACTATAAACATCGGGGGCGGGGGGGGGGGATCATTTAACTCGGCATGACAGTTTTAAACACAATGGGCCTCATGAATGAAAACTGTCTAGAAAAAAGCACTTGCTTTCTTGAAACCTGGACACAGGAGAATTGGGGAAACCTCTGGTAGGCCCACTGGTGAGTCCCAAGACTAATCTACACCGATGGGCCCCAATAAACAACTCCACTGGTGGACGCCAAGAATCAACTGCACTGGTGGGCCCCAGTAATCAACTGCACTGGTAGGCCCCAAGAATCAACTGCACTGGTGGCCCCAAGAATCACCTCCATTAGTCAGCCCCAAGAATCATCTCTTCTGGCGGACTCCAATAATCAACTACATTGATGGGTCCCAAGGATCATCTCCACCAGGGAGCCCCAAGAATCAACTCCACTGGTTGGCCAAAGAAACATCGACACAGATTGCCCCAAGAACCAACACTACAGGTGGGCCCCAAAAATCAACTTCACTGGTAGGCCCCAAGCACCAACTCCACTGGTGAGCTCCAAGAAACAACTCCACTGGTGGCCCCAAGAATCAACAACACTGGTGTTCTCCAAGAATCAACTCCACTGGTTGGCCAAAGAATCAGCTCCACTGATGGCCCCAAGAACCAACTCTACTGGTGGGCCCCAAGAACCAACTCTACTGGTGGGCCCCAAGCACCAACTCCACTGGTGAGCTCCAAGAACCAACTCCACTGGTGGCCCCAAGAATCAACAACACTGGTGTTCTCCAAAAATCAGCTCTACTGGTGGGCCCCAAGAATTATCCCCATTAGTGGGCCCCAGGCACCCTCATCCTACACTGCACAGTCACTGCTGTTCCGATGCTCAATAGGTCCTGATCATTCACCACTTCATGGTCTCTCTTTGCTTAGCCTCTGTTTGCTCAGCCAATCAAAGAGCGTAACGGGCACCTACCTCAACTAATGATTTCTTGTGTATGAACCAGGACACAATGATTAGTGGGGATTGGGTGACCAGTGGTGAGGGGTCTGACTTACAAAGAATTAAAAAAAAATTCCCCGGCCAACCCTTTTAAAAGCAATGCACCAAATGGATTACACATGGCTCAATATCACAGAGGAGAAGGAACAGTGTGTGCCCTAGGCTGTTATCACCATGCATCACAAAAGTTAGTGACCAGTTCATAATATGTGTCTCATCTTGCCATGTCCATGATGCTATCAGAGAGCAGCAGTCCCACTCATTGCTTCATGTTTTTTAATCTGTCAATGGAACAGGAAGGAGAATCATCCAAATTTCTGTAGATGTTTTTGGCAATGTAGTCAAATACCTGTTGCTCTACACCTGGGCCAAACGCCTCATGGAGGGTTTTCGTGGCTTGACAGATTCTCCGTTTCAGCTCTCCGAAGAGGCTACAGGCTCTAATATTGCTAAATCTTTGATTAAATATGTCATGTTCTTCTGGATGAATAATGCCTGATGTATGCTTCTGCATTTGTGATTTGTGCTACAAAAATTTTTTTGCTTCCTTTTTTTCCATCCCGGTGCAGATGTTGCCGAGTTCTTGAATGGGAGTATTCGGATCAGCATGTTACCAACACAGGGCAAATCATTCCGACCCAGAGATCTAACCCCCGTGGAGAGAGAGAGAGAAAATTTTTCAGAAATTAAGAAAAGCGCCTTCCAGCATATCCAAATCCTGAAAGTGACGTAAAAAAAGGATGCACATGAGAGAGCAAACTCCAAGCCGGCACTATGGGAGAGCGAAAGAGTCTTATCCCACATTCATAAATCAAATAAAACTTAACATTTGTGATTATTGCAAAAAATTCAATTAGCTCTTTTCCCATAAGCCTTTGTTTTATGCAAAATAGTCAGTGAGGTCTGAATGGCGCATAAGTCCTCACACCGACCAATTTATTGGTTCCTCTCCTCAAGGAGAGATTTTTCCCCTTTCGAAGCCACTCTTGCCTCAAACCCAGCCAACCAGTAAGTTCTACACTGCACTGATGAGGGGCAAATACCCCGAAACAAATGTCTGTAGTTGAACTTAACTGGTTTGGCTCAAATCCCTTTCACATTGCTAGGCTCCTACGAGCTACATGTGAACTGAGGATAACTACACCCAATAGAGTGCACCGTGGAGCTCCTCAGCTCTTTACCCATAAGCCTTTGCTTTATGCAAAAAATTCAGTAATTTAGAGGTTGCATGAAATTATATACATTACCTGTAATATTGCACTGTAATCATATGGTCACCTTTACTATTGTGCTTCAAATTCTGTCAAATTTGACCCAATTCTCATTGCTTAAAGGGGTTTTGCCACGAGTGCGGAACATGTCTGCCACAGTCAGCACCAGCTGGAGAGCTGGCCACGCTTGTGCAGTCACTCTTCATTCTATTCTATGGGATTTTCGAATACACATGAGCCGTGTGTTCGGCTCTGCTCGGAACTCCCATAGAACGGAATGGAGAGTCGTGCGCATAAGCGACCGACTCTCCAGTCTGCACGGAGAGGTTCGGGGGATGTGGGAGGGCAGATCCCAAGATAGGTGCAGGTTCCAGAGTTGGGACCTGAACCTACCAGACATTGATGGCATATCCTAACGATATGCCATCAGTCTATGGTGGAAAAACCCCCTTAAGTTCGTCATGGCTGAGAATCACCCAAAAAATGGACCTGGTGGTTTAGCGTTATTAACTGGTCTGTGGGGCTTAAGTAACTGGTCAAGTTCTGCGGTGCTTGTGCTCTGATGTCACGTCCTGTCTGACATTACATCTAGTTCAACGTTACATTTGGGTTCCCTGTATTGACTTGGACCAGAAATTACATCAGAAGTGATGTCAGGGCTCAAGTCCCATGAGACTGGAGAAGACAGGGACCAGAGTCTAAGGGACCGGAAAATTAACTTTAAAAATGCATAATCCCAATTTTGATATGGACAGGATACAGGCTAGGGTTATTGTTAGGGTTGACCAAGAACCGCTATAGGTTTGAAATGCGTAAGCATGTTTTTTTGTGCCCGTCCTTTGTCCCATTTTTAACGGTTTAATAAAGAGAATATTTTTTAAGCCACTTTATCTTCTTGGTGCTGGAGTTTGCAGTTGTGGGTTTAGAGTTAGGGTTGGAGCAAAAAAAAAATTTGCGTTTGGGTCATCCTGAACCCGAGTTCTATTACAGTTCCGTCAAACCTGTATCAAACCGAACAGGGATAGGTTGGGGCAACACTAGTCCGCTTTGGCCCCTGGCTTTATAGAAAATGAGCTTTGGGGTCATTCATATGAATACATTACAAGTCCATACACCCTCTGAGTGGTAAAAAGCTGAAGTATGGCACCCTTAAACCCATATGGGACCTTACTCGTCCTTCAGATGTTTATGAATTCATGAATCGTGGCATCAGGTGACTTAGTTTAGCCCCTAAATGGGCTCCTTCCTCGGGCACATGCCTATTGCTTAAAACAACAGTGCCACAGGCAAGGGCAGTATTGACAGTGCTCCCGTCAAGGGCCTTGGTCAAAAAGGGGCCTGTGGATATAGTACAAGTAGGAACTGGTAATGGGTGGGGGGCCCAGATGCTTTAGTTATATGGGTCTCAATGTGAATGGTTGCCATAAACAGATACTTAGTGCACTTAACTTCTTTCACGTATAAATTTAATAATATTTGCACACGTTTTACGTACAGCAAACTTTTTCTCTTCAACACTTTTCAACACGTTATATAAGCGAGTAATCATACGGTGACAAAAGCATATTATATCCAACCTTGATGTCTTGAATTGGCTGTGAATAGCCTGCAGTTCATTGCAGCTCTGAATGTGCGGTATCCATCAGCCTCCAGCTCGCGTGCGGTCTCCATCAGCCTCCTGCTTAGTTGTATGGGTCCCTGAAATAACTGATGTCAGCCCTGGCCACATGTAACCTGTTTGGCACTTGTGCTCTGTGGTGCTTGTGCTGTGATGTCAGGTCTTGTCTGACATTACGTCTAGTACAACATTTGGGTTCCCTGTAGTGACTTGGACCAGAAATTATATAAAGACATACTGCATTGGTGGGCCCCAAGAATCAATTCTACCAGTGTCTCTCAAGAATCAATTCTAAAAGTGGACTTCAAGAAATAACTCCACTGGTGGGACCCAAGAATCAACTCCACTGGTGGGACCCAAGAATCAACTACACTGGTGGACCCAAGAATAAACTGCACTGGTGGGCCCAAGAACCATCTCCACTGGTGGGCCCCAGGAATAAACTCCACTGGTGGGCCCCAAGAAGAAACTTCACTGGTGAATCCCATGAATCAACTCCACTGGTGGGTCCCAAGAATCAACTCCACTGGTGGGTCCCAAGAATCAACTCCACTGGTGGGACCCAGGAATAAATTCTACAGGTGGACTTCGAGGATAAACTCCACTGGTGGGACCCAAGAATCAACTCCACTGGAGGGTCCCAAGAATCAACTCCACTGGTGGATTCCAAGAATCAACTCCACTGGTGGCCCCAAGGATAAACTTCACTGGTGGGCCCCAAGAATTATCTTCACTGGTGGGCCCCAAGAATTATCTTTACTGGTGGGCCGCAAGAATCAACTCCACTGGTCGGCCCCAAGAATCAATACCACTGGTGGGCCCCAAGAATCAACACCACTGGTATGAAGCCATACTGCCTTCTTAAACTTGTGCATAAGGCTTTATTAGCAGCCACCTGACATTAGGCTCAAAGTCTTCAAACAATTCACTTTTTCCTGTCGTTCCTACTGAGGCTACTTCTTCTATATTAGTAAAGTGGTTTCTTATTTGCCCCTACATAAATATTGCAATAATTGATGTAAACAACAGGTTTCCTACCGAATCCTGCGATGTCATTGGCGGTATTTCTTCATGGGTTTTTATAAGACTCCTATACACAATAATAATAGCTAATTACAAATCATAAAAGAGAAGATTCACAATAGAACTTGTCTAATACATATTCTTCTAATCAGGGATGTGAGAAAGGTTTCCATAAGGAAGACATACATTACGCTCAATGCCAGATATATCGAGCACAAGCAGATCATTGTCACATTTGGGAAACGGCCCAACTCGATCATTTTGATCCTGTCCAGGACTCTAAATATCTACATAATGCAACTGTGATATCATAATGTGTAATAGCTTATAGATGAGATGGAAATGATAAACACGTGTGCTCCCTGTCAGGACCATCTAACGAGACTTTGGAAACGTTCCCAATTCATGGTTTAATATTTGAGTCTATCCATTTATTTATAGGTGTGCTGCCTTCAATCTGCTCCGGTGTCAGGGTCGGCCCAAGATAACCTATCAAGAATTCATTATTTCTTCTGCAAAGCGCAGGCTCCATAGGGTGTTGCCATTAAAGATACAGGAAGACCGTTCTAAAATGCATGCTATAGTCTGTTTAGGACAATCTCTTTTTGTTAGATGTGTGGGTTGGAGTTCCTTGGGCCCAACAGAGGACATTGTTCTGAAGATTCATGTTCTATCTTTATAGATTGGTGATTGGTTTGAAAATCAGCTCAAAATCAAAATGTCTTCTACTAGACCTTCCCTGCCCCGATATATTAGGGGAGCAATATTGTGTCAGAACTTGGGACCACAGGAGGACCCTCTGGTGGACCAGTCTGATGTTGGATGTGTCCCCTGCTTATAGGATCATCATGCGGTTTCTCACTGGCTGGAGAAGCCACAACGATTAGCTCTGATCTATGATGACTGGCTAGGACTGGCCCACAGGGAATCAACTCCACTAGTGGGCTTCAAGAATCAACCCCACTGGTGGGACCCAAAAATCATCTCCACTGGTGGCTCCAAGAATCAACTCCACTGTTGGGTCCCAAGAATCAATTCTACCGGTGGGCTTAGAGGATCAACTCCACCTGATGGGACTGAAAGAATCAACTCCACTGGTGGGACCCAAGAATTATCCACACCAGTGGGCACCAGAATCAACTCCACTGGTGGGCCCCAAGAATCAACTCCACTGGTGGACCCCAAGATTCAACTCTACTGATGGGCCCCAAAAATCAGCTCCACTGGTGGGCCCCAAGAATTAGCTCCACTGGTGGCCCCAAGAATCAACTCCACTGGTGGCCCCAAGAATCAACTGCACTGGTGCGCCCCAAGAATCATCTCCACTACTGGATCCCAAGAATCAACTCCACTGGTGGACCCCAAGAATCAACTCCATTGGTGTGCCCCAACAATCAACTGCACTGTTGGACCCCAAGTATCATCTCCACTGGTGGGCCCTCAAGAATTATCTCCACTGGTGGGCCCCAAGAATCACCTCCACTGGTGGACCCCAAGTATCATCTCCACTGGTGGGCCCCAAAAAATAACCACCACTGGTGGGCCCCCAAGAATCAACTCCACTGGTGGGCCACAGGCATCCCATTCTGACACTGTGTGCTAGAACATTACATCAAGTGCTACATTTCTCTGCAGTGCCACCACAGGACAAATGCAGCATTGCACTTTCACCATGAAAATCAATAGGGTGTCCATGTAAAATAAGTGTGTACCGGGTCCTCCAGGTAGAGACACTTATTATAGCAGTTCTCTTTGCTCTAGCTTAAAGATGAGTGTCCAAAAATGGGACCTGAAAAAATCTTTGAGGTTTTTAGTTCATATGTTTTGATCAAAACTGTTTAAGCCACCTCCGACTGTCAACGGGACCTCAATGCAGGTGGTCCTACTCTATTATTATCTCTCATTTGAATCCAGTTCAGACTTCTCATTGGGTCCTCAGAACTCCATAATCCAGAGAGAAAAAAGGCACCAGCTTTATAAGCATACTGCACTGATTTAGTAACCTGTGGAGGTGGGCAGGGTGCAAAAAACCATAAATGGGACCTATCTCTATTAGAGGGTCCAGAAGTAGAAAACTTTTTCGCACTTGGTTATTTTACAAATTTTTTTTCACCTGTTTTCTGTGATACATTAACCTTTATTTTTACATTAGATTCGTTTTTATTTTTTAATAATATAAGGGAAAATAGTAAAAAAAAGTCTGTTTTCCACTTTTTTTATTTTAAAAAAAGAAGTTTTGTAATTGTGTCACTTTTCCATCACAGACGTTTGTATGAGGATTATATAAAGTTTTAGGGTCCTCGGGGGTGGGGCTAAAAGTGGTGATTTGCGCTGTTAGTATTAATTTAAATAAATTAAAAAATGTTGTGTGTTTTATTTTACTGTTATTTTATTTTATATATGGTCCCCCCACCCTATATAAGGTTAGAAGACCTCTTTTTTTTTTTTTCTACTGATTTTCCATATAACTGGAGCAGATATTGTGTCCCCAATTAAAGGGGAAATCCATCCCATGCAATAGTTGATATAGGTCTTATAAGAACCAGAAGCTTTTGCAGCTATATAGCCCTGACAGTCACATGACTGCTGGCAGCAGGTAGCCAACAGGATTCCTGCTTGTCTGTGTATACATCGCTCGTCGAGTGCTAGAACAGACAGGGGTGGTAATAAACTGCCCCTGCCTCTTCAGTGGAGCTCCAGCTATCATCCATAGCCAGCTCTTTGCTCATTTTAAAAACATCTGAACAGAGTTAGATGTCGACCGCCCAGAGACTTATTTTCAACGGGAGGTCGGCATCTACTTAAAGGGGTGGGGACTCTAACTCCATGGAGAGCCTGTCCTTCTGTGCCCGGACATTGTCCATCCCTGCTTGCTGTGTCTAAGCATTACGGGCCACATAGACGACATATTCTGCATATGGGAGGGCAGTGTATCTTTACTACAGGAATTTACTATATGGCTTAACTCCATTTGGCCAGAGTTGCAATTCACCATACAATTTGATCAACATCAGTTAAACTTTCTTGATACACTGATAGTCAGAAACCCAGATAACACCATTAAAACGGATATTTTTACCAAACCTACGGATAGGAACAATTTGCTCCATTATAAAAGCTGCCATCCCATCCACGTAAAAAAAAGCACTACAGAAATCACAAATTATGCGAGTTCAAAGAATTGTGTCAGACCCCACACTACAATCTATACGACAACAAGAGATGACGAACAAATTTCGTATAAGAGGTTATCCAGAAAATACGCTTACCTGTGTACCCAATACTAGGAGACAAGAAGGCCCTAATCCTATACGTTTACCTTTTGTGAACACACACCACCCCCGGATGTTGGGAGTACACAAAATAATTAGGAAGCACTGGCATATCCTCAGTAATTCCTATCCAGGAATAGAGGCCTTCCAAAACCCAGTACTCATTTGCTCAAAGAGCCAGAAGAATATAAAAGATGCACTAGTTCGAGCAGATGTCGGATCACAAAAAGAGGGAGTCAACACAACCCAGTTTTTCATCCCCCCGGACTGGAACGTACCCTTGCCTCCACGGTTGTCATTGCTCAAATGTCATCAAAGGTGACACTTTGAGACATCCCATGACAGGTAAGAAAATAGATCTGAGAGGTTTCTTTACATGTGACAGCTCCCATATAGTGTACGCGATCAAATGCCCGTGTGGCTTGCTGTATATAGGGGAAACGGCCCAGCGCATGAAGGATAGGGTGTCAAGCCAGAAATCCACAATCCGCTGTGGAAACACCTGGCTCCCGATTCCCCTCCGTTTTCAGTCAGCAGGACACAATATAGCCCCACTGAGATTTCAAATACTTGAGCAAGTTAAACGACCACGACGAGGTGGCAACCATCTAAAATTGCTTAAAGAACGCGAATCCTTCTGGATTCACAAACTAAACACACTGCATCCTAATGGACTCAATAGAGAATGCGACTTTCTATTTGATTCAGATTTCCATTTTTCACTAACTCTACTTTTTCCTTTTTTACAGCAATAATAGAACAGAATGAAACAGGGTGAGATTCTTCATGGAGGTTCCATCGATGTTCTCTCTTCTCTTCTGTTTTTTTCTCCCCTTTCTTCCGCTTGTGCCCCCCCCTCTTTTTTCTTCTCCCCATTTCTTGTCTCTTCTATGTATTATGTCTTTCTACTTTTTTCTTCCACCCGTTTTTTCCCATTTTTTTCTTTGTCTTCTATCTCCCCATTGTTTTATGTTTTTCTCCTTTCCAGTATTCACTGCTCTTTAGTAGTTTCATTCATTTCTTCTTTACCTTTAGTTCCCTTTTCTCTATACATCATGCATTCAAACTTTTTTTCCCCTTTCCAGCACTCACTGCACTTTTAGTAGTTCCATTCATCTCCTTTTTCAACAACCCCACCCACGCCCCCCCCCTTTCCCCTCTTTTCCCTTTTTTTCATATTCCACATCCCCTGGCTCTCTTCTCCATACCACTTACATCTTCTTTTACATCCCTAGTCCCCGGTTCTCAATTTTTCACACTTACATACAGTCTACTAATCTCCATTCTTTCTTTACAGTCTCTGTTACTCCATCCACACTGCGACGCAGCGCTTCTGCGCATGCGCCACTGCCCTCACCCACACTAGACCCCTAGTGCCGTCTGCGCACGCGCCATTTCCGGCGCGTCACACTCCAGCCTCGGCACGTCACTTCCGATTTCATCACGGACATTCCTGGCGGCAGAATTCCAGCCTAGTACTACTTAAACCCTGTCTACAAGCCCGCAAGTATCCATCTGGCACTCTTTCAACAAGGGCGGCCTGCCCACCCACTCAACTCATCTCTATTTTCTCCTTATGGTAAGGATACCTTCCCCCCTTTCTTTCTATTAGGGCATAACAGGGTTTTTGTCAGTTACCTACCGCTTACATCCTACCAAATATGCATACCTCTATTGGGACTCCGATGTTTATCATCTCATGGGTTGCTATGTGTATATATATATACACTCACCGGCCACTTTATTAGGTACACCTGTCCAACTGCTCGTTAACACTTAATTTCTAATCAGCCAATCACATGGCGGCAACTCAGTGCATTTAGGCATGTAGACATGGTCAAGACAATCTCCTGCAGTTCAAAACCGAGCATCAGTATGGGGAAGAAAGGTGATTTGAGTGCCTTTGAACGTGGCATGGTTGTTGGTGCCAGAAGGGCTGGTCTGAGTATTTCAGAAACTGCTGATCTCCTGGGATTTTCACGCACAACCATCTCTAGGGTTTACAGAAAATGGTCCGAAAAAGAAAAAACATCCAGTGAGCGGCAGTCCTGTGGGCGGAAATGCCTTGTTGATGCCAGAGGTCAAAGGAGAATGGGCAGATGGTTCGAGCTGATAGAAAGGCAACGTGACTCAAATAGCCACCTGTTACAACCAGGTAGGCAGAAGAGCATCTCTGAACGCACAGTACGGCCAACTTTGAGGCAGATGGGCTACAGCAGCAGAAGACCACACCGGGGTGCCACTCCTTTCAGCTAAGAAAGGAAACTGAGGCTCCAATTTGCCAGTCATCGAATTGGACAGTAGAAGATTGGAAAACGGTTGCCTGGTCTGTGAGTCTCGATTTCTGCTGCGACATTCGGATGGTAGGGTCAGAATTTGGCGTCAACAAACATGAAAGCATGGATCCACCCTGCTTGTTTCCCGGTTCAGGCGGGTTTGGTGGTGGTGTCATGGTGTGGGGAATATTTTCTTGGCACTCTTTGACCCCCTTGGTACCAATTGAGCATCGTTTGCAACACCTTGTGGAAATCATGCCACGAAGAATTGAGGCAGTTCTGAAGGCAAAGGGGGGTCCAACCCGTTACTAGCATGGTGTACCTAATAAAGTGGCCGGTGAGTGTTATACATATTTATACACACAATTCCTACACAACATTTCTTAGGAGCTGTTGGTTAATACCTCTGTCTTGACAAGCCCAATCTTTGTTTACTAACATTTATTTCCCGTCTGATCGTATGTATTTCATCAGATTTCAGCACGCTATTTAATGCCTACACATGTACCCACACTTGAGCTAGGACTTTGTCAATGTCAAAATCCAACCAGTCTATACTGTATAGATTTTATTCCTCTGTTGTAGTAAATGCAATGTAATGTAAGTATCCCCATGTAACATGAGTGTACTCTTTGTATTTCCCCTGTGTGTTTTTTATTGTAATTATTTTGTAATTTTATGTTTATCTACAGTGATTTTTTTGGAGAAAGGTCTTGTTTTGACCGAAACGTCAAGACCACTGTCATTGTCACTTTCCCTATGGTGTTGGAGCCAATGGATTATATGTAAATAAAAACCTCACTTTTTGAAAAAATTTACGGGGAGTGCGATCAATTCCTTCTGAGGGCCACTGGGCATAGCAGTGCAATGATCTTTGCCCAAATACATGACATAACGCCAGGCCATGCCCAAAGATGACACCGCATTAGGTCATGCCTCTTACCACCCCCAAGCACACCCATTTCATCACCTTGTCTACATCAGGACACCCTTCCGACGTCTTCTAGGCATCCTGCAGCCTACAAGACTAAATGGCTCCCTGCTTCGCCATGAATTTTAAACTGTTACCATGTCACAAACAGTTAAATAAGTAGTGTCAACCCAAGGATCCAGAGACCATGTCCTGGATTCCTGGGATATATATTCACCCCCTGGGGCTCCAGTGCTGGTGGGGGCCCAGGGTACTGCCTAGTGTGCCAAATGGATAAGAGGGCCCTGGGCATCTATGTGCTATAGATACTCCTACCCAAATATGTCTGATTACTATAGAAGGCTTGGTTCACATCTGCATAGAACGTTCATTCGGAACCTCCGTCACGGACATGAAAACAGACATCAAAGGATCAAAAGGACCATGTCCTGAATTCCTGGGATATACATCAACTCCCTGGGGCTCCAATGCTGGTGGGGTCCCAG
Source organism: Phyllomedusa bahiana (assembly GCA_025379985.1). Lineage (NCBI taxonomy): Eukaryota > Metazoa > Chordata > Amphibia > Anura > Hylidae > Phyllomedusa > Phyllomedusa bahiana. The sequence goes on from JAODAL010007677.1 coordinate 13,357, forward strand.
GGTACTGCCTAATGTGCCAAATGGATAAGATAGTCTCCAAAAAAATGGGAATCTCGCAAGAGAACAAAGAGTGACTTTTAATCACTATATTTACTATTTTGCCATAGGCAAACTTAAACTCTATCAGTTCTCAATCTATAAAGCACTAAAACGTAACTTTTATTATGTATAACACTTAACCTCTATAGATACTATTTAAAAACCTGATTTCTAACCTCTCAATTTATCCCTTTCTCTGAAGGAATAACTCCTTTTCTATTATCAAGTCTGGTGGAACACCACCTACTAACAGGGGAACCTTATATATACAGTGATTTACTAACACCAATAAGGGATCCCAAACATCCCACTTGGACAGTCATCCCTTATCCGATGGACATAAAACATATAAGGTTTCCTGGTGAGACCCTATGTAGCGGGTGACACTTGTAGAAAGGGGTGAGAAATCACAAATTAAAATGTCATGCCTGACCTCCCCAACATGTTTCACCAGCTAAACTGGCTTCATCAGGGTCAGAGGTCCGGTCCTATGTGGTCTAAGCTAATTTCCTTTTATATCATGTTAGGTACACACCCTATTCAGGTGCTCACCAATTGGCCACCAGAGATACAACAATACCCATTCCCCCTTTTTCTCTCCTGCATACATACTGAAACTATTTACTGCTGCTGCTTTCTTATAAACAACATTCCTCAGGCAAATTCACCATCTCCATAGTGGGCTTGCGCCCTATTAATTACTGAGGATGAGAAGAAATTTATGTTAAATGTGAATCCTACCATTGCTACCTTTTATGCATTACCAAAAGTGCACATCGAGGTTGTGCCAATACCAGGAAGACCGATAGTCTCAGGTAGAAATAATTTAACACAAGGACCCAGCACTTATGTTGACCGTATACTGATGCCCTTTGTCACTGGCCTTCCTGCGTATCTTAAAGAAACCTTATATGTTTTTTTTTTTTTTTTATATAAATGTGTTTATTGGAAATTTTCGGCATAAAAGTGAACAAAACATTATTGTTACAGTCACCAGTGATACATATTCCGGTGTCATAATACAAAATATATAACAATATGTAACCTAACTTAAGAGTCAAGACCAATAATTTATATGTTGGAGACGATCGGCCCAGATCCATCCAACCCCAATCACGAAAGATCAGGTCAGTATAGGGCAGGGCCGGTCCAAACCAACGCGTCGTCTCACGGTAGGTCAATACAAATCAAAACAAATCAACCTTATATGTTTTATGTCCATCGACAAAATAGTAAATATAGAAATGGATGAGATGGCCCTGGGCATCTATGTGCTATAGATACTCCCACCCAAATATGTCTGATTACTATAGAAGGCTTGGTTCACATCTGCATAGAACGTTCATTCGGAACCTCCGTCGCGGACGTGAAAACAGACATCAAAGGATCTGTTTCACAAGAGACACTCATGGCAACCGATGGGACCTGTTGGTTCAATGGACACTGTTGATTCGTCGTGGTGTCTGATGCTTAGACCGAAAAAAATAACAGTATTTTTTCCATTATTCCCAACGGAGCATGGGACGAAGGTTCCAACAACATAATCCCATAAGAAGAAGCTGTAACATTGACTCAAACCGTAAGCACCGACATCCTCAACGACGTTACCCTACAGCATTGTAACATTGTGTCCTCCGAAACCTCAAAATGAAACAAAAAAACCCTCAAAACATTCATTGGATTTAATTATTTTCCAATGTCTTTGCTCTCAAGGTTATTAAATTTCCAAAGTCTTCGGGGTAGTGTCCAAATATATCAGCAGCACTTTCATAGTTTGCTAAAACAAATTTAGAATAACAAACTTAAAACCTAACCAGTCCTGGTCGGACGTTGCCAAGAGGGAGCAATATTGAGGCGTCTCCTCAGCAGACGGATCAGTTTGCCTCCATCCTTTCCTCCGCAGCAGCTCAATATTGTGTGAGGGATGGAAGGTGTATTCTCTGCTCCTCTAGGTCACCGTCAGATGTTCAAATTACTTCTGTGAAATCTTTTAATCCTTCCTTTTCCGAATAGGGAAGATCATTAGCCGAGGGGGTAGGGGGTGGTGGAGCAGTCGTACGGTGGTAAGGTAATAGTGCCGGCTGGTGGAAGTTATTGGCTTGTTGGTGTCAGAATATCAGGCTGGCATGGAAAAGTACTTAGTTGCATATTGTTGAAATGACAGGAGAGATATTGTCACCTAAAGAAATGAAAAAAAAAAAAAAACTCTGCCAAGTGGACAGCCGGGGGAGTATCGGAGCCCCAGCCATGAGTCCCATTTTGGAAACATTTTTTGTCAATAATGTTTCATATAATTTTCAAATTTTAAACTTAAAATATGTGCTGCCTGGTGCTCAGCAGTAGAACAGGTTCTTAGTACCCAAAAGTGGGGGGTTGATTTTTGGGCCCCCAGTGGGGCTGATTCTTGGGGGCCCCCAAAATAGAGTTTGGTTTTTGGGGCCCCCCAGTGCAGTGGTGCTTGGGGCCCACCCCGTGGGGCTGATTTTTTGGGGCCCCAGTGGAATTGATTTTTCGGGCCAAAGTGGAGTTGTTTTGGGGCCCCCTAGTGGGTTTTATTCTTGGGGCCCACAGTGGAGTATTCTTGGGGCCCCCCCATGGATTGTTCTTGGGGGACCGTTTGGAGCATTCTTGGGGCCACCCGTGGTGTTGATCTTGGGGCCACCAGTGGAGCTGATTTTGGGGGCCAACCAGTGGGTTGATTTTGGGGTCCCAGTGGAGTTGATTCTTTGGGGCAACCCCGTGGAGTTGTCTTGGGGGAAAGGGGGGAATTGATTCTTGGGGCCACCCGTGGAGTGATTTTTGGGGCCACCAGTGGAGTTGATTCTTGGGGGTCACCAGTGGAGTTGATTTGGCGTCACCGTGGGTTGTTTTGGGGTCCCCCAAGTGGAGTTGTTTTTGGGGGCAACAATGAATTGTTTTTGGCCCCCCCCAAAAGGAGTTGATTTTGGGGCCCCAAACCGTGGGTGATTTTGGGGCCCCTGTGGGGTTGATTCTTTTGGTCCCAGAGGAGTTTATTCTTGTGGCCACCAGAGGAGTTGATTTTGGGGCCCCCAGGGAGTTGATTCTTGGGGGCCAACCCTTGGAGTTTTTTTTTGGAGCCCACCAATGGGGTTAATTCTTGGGCCCACCAGAAGAACCATCAACACAGAATACCATTCGATGTAAAGATGGCCCTGATTATATACAGTGTAATTCCTCAACATTTTTGATATGTATGAGTCCCCTCGAATAGGAAAGGGTCCTGATTTTTAAACTTACCTGCAAGAAAGGTAAAAATAATTTCTACATGAAGCTTTATAGCCGTTATTAACCCATTTCCACCAAATCTGTTGCTTATAAGTGCATACAATCATACATACATCCGATCAACCTCCCTGAGCAACAGTAGCAACAGTTATGCAATGCTCCAATGCTCATGCGTACAGGCTAGGACTGGCCCGGGGGACGGGGACGAATCCCCGGTGGGCCCCCCCGAGCTGCTGCTGGGGACCGGAGGTGTGCAGCCGTTCGCCTCCCCGCGGGGCCGGCTTCGGGCATCCGGGTCACTGGACGCCGGACCCGCGTCCCGAGCGACCACGCGGACGGCCACGGTAGCACGGGGACTAATGTACCCGACTCCCGGGGCTATGCCGCAGCGGGTTCCCGGGTGTCAGCGGAGACAGCGCCACTAGCGCTGCGCTCCGTGATCTGACTGGCAGGCCATGGAGGGTGTGAGGCCCTTCTGCTGCCGGGCGCGGCCCCCCTACTTGCGGACGTACACGGCACGGTGACGTCACTTCAACGCGCAGCCCTAATTGAAGGGCGGCAGTACGGAGCCCGGCAGGGAGCTCGAGCGGCCTGGGACCTGCCAAGGAGCACCGGTGATCATAAAGCCGTTGAGCGGGAGCCCAGGTAGTAACGTGGGCTGGTTGGTTTTTTTTGTTTATTGTTTTTTACATAAACTATTAAGGGGGGTACCCTGGCCTACGGAGCGGGAGGGTCCCTGGCCTACTAACGGGCGGGCCCCTGACTAATAAGGGGAGGAGTGACTAGGGGGTGGGCGGGCCCTCGGATGACTATATTAAGGGGCCCTGGCTACTATTGGGGGCCCTGATTACTAAGGGCTCGGTGGCCCTCGGTACACTACTAAGGGGGCATTCCTGGGCTGACTAACGATGGTTAGGCGTGTGTCCCAAGCCCTCGTCCCGTTCGCTGTAAGAAAGTTGGGGCGGGGGGTGCTTAGGTTTTTCTTTGTCCGGGGGGGTGAGGGTGGTCACTGACCACTTTTGGGTGCTCGGCAAGTGACCCTATGGGGACGGCCCTCGGCTACTAAAAGGGGGCCGCTGGGACTAAATAAAGGGCCGGCCCCTGATACTTTATATAAAGGGCCGTGCCGCGCAAGGGCACCTGGCTTACTAAAGGGGGGACACTGGCTACTAATGGGTGACGGGCTGCCCCTGACTACAAATTAAGGGAGCATTTGCGGCGTACTGGGCCTCTCCCGCAACCCGATGGCCGGCCTGACTACCTAAAGGGGGGCTCTGACATAACTAAGGTGAGCCTGTGACTACCTAAAGGGGGCCCTGACTATCTACACCACATAGCTAAAGGGGGCCTCCATCCCATCTGAATACCTACACACTAGCTAAAGGGGGGCCCTGAGCTATTCTACACTCACTAGCTAAAGGGGGGCTTGCTTCTTGCACTCACTAGCTAAAGGGGGGGGGCTGGACTGTTATGCAAACTAGCTTAAAGGAGGCTCCGCCTAAACTACCTGTTATTTAACTACCTATAAGAGAACCCCATTAACGTGCCTCCTATACTACCTAAAGGGGCTTTTAAGCTGCCTGTATTATATCTATAAAATACGCAGAGACCCTTAACTTCCTATATATTCTGACCGAGAAAAGACACCGCTAACTGCCTGGTATACTAACTAAAGGAGGCCCCTAACTGACTTGAGCACCTTAGGTACTACCCTAAAGGGAAAACGTTTCTAAACTGCCTAGAATACTCATGCCAATTATTGTCCGAGGAGCGAGAGCAACCGTCCTCTCCTCACCCTCAAACCCTTAGGGTATTTCACGGCCTCCTTATGTTAAGGCTTTTGTACCCCGCTCTCTCACCCCTGGGATGTTTGTACAGAGGTGGGGAATAGATTTAAAGGAGGTGCTGAATATTGTGGATTCTAAGAATACTTACCCTTGAGAATTGTACTCCGGCACTGTGTGTATTTCGCAGTGCATGAGTGTGTGGGACGGGACTAAAGTACTCATTGGGTCGGGGGTTGTCGGTTGGACTAGCTGGATTGCAGGAAAGGAAAACAGGGAATAAGAAACGGCCCAAATCATTATGAGAAGTAGAACAACTCATAAGAATGACTTCCTCTGGTGAGTACCACTTCATGGTGTCAGGGGTTTTGATTAACTTCTATATTGGGATCAGTGACTGTGAGTTCTCACTGTACATGTGGATGTGACATGAGTGGTGTGACTGCACCTCTGATGTCCGTTCTATATATGGCGCTTGTAGGTGTTGGAGGTTTACTGAGCTGGTGTCTCGACCCTCTATGTGGGTCTCTATATGGCGGTGTTGTAGCGTAGTATACACTGAGCTGGTGTACTGACCTCTATGTGGTCCTCTATAGGTACTGGTGTGGTAGGTTATACTGAGTGGTGTCTGACCCTCTATTGTTCGGTCTTCTATATGTGTGATGTTTTGTATACTGAGATGGTGTATGGGACCTCTATGTGGTCTCTCTATTATTGGCTGTGTTTTCGTACGGTTATAACAGCGTGCGCGAGTCAAGGACGACGCGCAGCACGCACTCGCTGGCATTCCGGATATGTGGTCCCTGATAATAAAATGTGAGGGAACACCTGACCCTGTGATTATGGAGTAGTAGGACTTTTACACTTTCTTGCTGGTGTTTATTTTACGAAGGTGGTGAGGTGCACGTGACCAAGGGACAAACGTGGAGGGGGATATGTATAGTGAGTGGAGGGGACTATCAGTATCGTGGCGTGGAAGGGGATATTGTATGTGGGTGGAGGGGAGACTAATTGTATGTGGTGTGGGAGCGAGGATATGTATGTGGGGTGGAGGGGGATATTGTATGTGGGTGTGAAGGGGGATATTGTATGTGGGTGGAAGGGGGTATTTTATGTGGGTGTGGAGCGGGGATATAATGTATGTGGGAGGAGGGGAATATTGTATGTGGGATGGAGGCGGGGATATTGTCTTTTGTATGTGGGTTGGAGGGGGATTTGTATAGTGGGTGGAGGGATTGTATGTGGGCGGAGGGGATATTGCTACTGTGGAGAGAGGGGGATATTGGTTATGTGGGTGTTTGGGAGGGGCGATATTGTATGTGGGTGGAGGGGGATAGTGTATGTGTAGGTGTGGTGGGGGTATTGTATGTGCGGTTGTGAGCGGGATACTCTGTATGCGGATGTGGAGGGGATATTGTATGTGGGTGGAGGGGGGATATTGTTATGTGGGTGGAGGGGCGGTATTGTATGTCGGGTGAGGTGGGATAGTGTAGGTGGGTGGAGGTGGATATTGTATGGTGGTGAAGGGGTATTTTGTATGTGGGTGGAGGAGGATATTGTATGTGGGTGGCGTTGGAGGGGTAGATTGTATGTGGTGGAGCGGGGATATTGTGTGTGGTGGAGGGGATGTGTACCTTATTTCGGTGGGTGGAGGGAGATATTGGGTATGTGGGTGGGGGGGATCATTGTCATGTGGGTGGAGAGGAGATATTGTCATGTGTTGGAGGGGGATATTGTATAGACGTGGTGTGGAGGGGGATATTGTATGGGGATAGGAGGGGGATATTGTCCATATGCGGGGTCGGAGGGGGACTATTGCTATGGCGGGTGGAGGGGGATATTGTATGTGGGATTGCCGAGGGATCACTTGTATGTGGGTGAGAGGGGGATATTGTTATGTGGGATCGCGGAAGGGCGTGATAGTGTATGACTGGGTGGAGGGCGATATCTTGTATTGGGTGGAGGGGGAATATTGTATTGTGGGTGGAGGGGGATATTGTTATGTGGGTGGAGGGGATATTGTATGTGGGTGAGCGGGGATTATTGCTATCGTGGGTGGTGGAGTATATTGCTTGGCTCGCGGTGGTCAAGGGGATATTGTATGTGGGTGGCCCAAGGGGGATCATTGTCATGCGCGGGCCCATGTGGAGGGGGATATTGTATGCGGGTGGAGGGGGATATTAGTAATGCGGGTGGAGGCGGATATTGTATGTGGAGGTGGCGGGGCTTTTTGTTTGTGGGTGGATCGGCGGGGATATTGTATCGTGCGTGTGGGGAGGGAGGGGGATATTTGTATGGTGGCGTGGTTTGGGGGATATTGTATTGGGTTTGGAGGGGATATTGTTATCGTGGGTGGAGGGGGACTAGTGTATAGTGGGGTGTAGAGGGGGCATAATTGTATGTGGGGTGGAGGAGGATATTGTATGTGGGTGGCTGGGGGATAGTGTACGCGTGGGGGGAGGCACGGGGCATATGTTATGTGGGTGGAGGGGGATATTGTATGAATGATGTTGGAGGGGGATAGTGTATGTGGGTGGTGGGGGTTTCTGTATGTGGGTGGAGGGGACGGATTAGTGTATGTGGGTTGAGGGGATATTGTTGTCGGGTGGAGTGGGGATATTGTGTGAGGCGTGCGAGGAGGATTTTTTGTATGGTGGGTGGAGGGGGATATTGTATGCGGGCGGAAGGGGGATTAGTGTATGCGGGTGGAGGGGCATAGTCAGTATGCGGGTGGGAGGAGGTGATTAGTGTATGCGGGTGGAGGGGATATTGTATCGAGGGTAGTTGGAGACGGGGATATTGTATGATCGGTGGAGCGGGGATATTTTCTGCGGGTGGAGGGGGATATTGATATGTGGGTGGGGAGGAGGATTTGTGTATGTGGGTGTGAGGGAGAGATATGTGTGTGTGGGTGGAGGGATTGTGTGTGGGTGAGAGGGGGGATATTGTATGTGGGTGGACGGGGATTATTGTATGTTGGGGTGGAGGGGATAGTGTTATGTGGAGGCGGAGCGGGATACTGTATGTGGGTGGCTCGAGGGGATACTGTATGAGGGTGGGAGGGGATTTTGTGTGTGGGTGTAGGGGGATATTGTGTGGTGGGTGGTGGGGGATATTCGTGTGTGGTAGGAGGGCGGGTTATTGTATGTGGGTGAGGAGGGTATTGTTATATGGGTGGAGGGAGGATAATGTATTGTGGCGTTGGAGGGGGTTATTGTATGTGGGCTGGAGCCCGGGAGACTATTCGTATGTGGGTGGAGGGGGATATTGTATGTGGGTGGGGCGGGATATTGTATGTGAGTGGAGGGGGGTTTTTATGTGGGTGGAGGGAGATATTGTATCGTGGGTGGAGGGGGATAGTTGTATGGGGTGGAGGGGATTATTGTATACGTGGGTTTGGGGGGGATATTTGTATGTTGGTTGGAGGGGGATATTGTATTGGTTGGAGGGGGATATGTGTATGGTGGGTGGAGGGGGATATTGTATGGTGGGTTGGAAGGGGGTTTATTGTATGTGGGTGGGAGGGGGATAATGTATGTGGGTGGAGGGGATATTGTATGTGGAGTGGAGAGTGGGATATTTTTGGCTGACCGACGGCCGCCGGGTTAACATTTGCTGTTGTACAGTAGGTTGGGCCCCACCGAAGGATGACCTCATACCTATGTGGGCCCCAGACCCCCCAGTCCGACACTGTCAAGGTATCATGGTCACCTGTATTAGAAAATATTAACTACTAGGAAATGAACCTCAATGCTGGAGCGGTAGGTAAAAGTTATGCATTAGTGCTCAAATCATTGGACTCTCCATTCTAAGAATTGTCTCTGGGATGTTCCCAGGTTGAACAGGGGGGATGCGCGCTGGGCGGTGTGTTCTCCATTCTGTTTTATAGTAGGTGCCCAAGTTATACAGGGCGACGCGCTGTGTTCTCCATTCTATTGCTCTGAGGGTTCCATGAGTACAGGGTGAGCGCTGTGTTCTCCATTCTGTTCTTCTAGGAGTCTCCCTGTACTGGACTGGGAGCGCCGTGTTCTCTCAATTCTCATCTATGGCGACGCTGGTTCCCAGTATAGGGGAGCGACTAGTGATGTTCTCCATTCTGTTCTATAGGAGTTCCCAGGCAAAGCACTATAGTGAATAGGGAGCGTGTTTCTCCAATTCTTGTTCTATAGGAGTTCCCCCGTACAGGGGGAGAGGCGTGTGTTCTCCATTGTTCTATAGGACATTGTGCCCAGTTACAGGGGGGGTGCCTCTCAGTGCTGTGTTCGCTCTCCATTCGTCCTCTATGGGACGTTACAGTATAGGGCGAGCGCTCGTGCTTTCATTCTCTCTACGGAGAGTTCCCGTACTGGGGAGGCGCTGTTGTTTCCATTCGGTTCTCATGGGATCGACGTTCCCGCAGTACAGGGGTTTCCCTTTACCGCGAGCGCTGTGTTCTCCATTTCTATTTCAATGGGTACGTTCCCCACGTAAGGGGAGGCGCTGTGTTCTCCATTTATTCTATGGGATCGTTCCCTAAGTACAGCGGGCCAGCGCTGGTGTTATCATTCTGTTATGATCGGGACGAGTTCCAGTACAGGGGAGCGCTCTAGTGTAGACTCATTTCCTCTATGTGAGTTCCCACAGTACAGGTATTGGAAGGCGTTGTGTTTTGGCTATCTCATGAAACTCCACTAGAACAGAATGGAAAGTTGTGTGCAACTGTGATCAGCTCTACACTCTTCTGTATTCTGTAACTTCGGAGGACATGTTCCACAAAAGGAGGTGTTAGGGCGCTAGAGGGGTTGGGACAAAACAGTAACAGACATTAAAGGCATATCCTAGCAATATGCAAAGTCTATGTTGGGAACTCCCCGCAAAGGACATAGAAGGCTTTTGGGCTGGAAGGTTTTACCTGGGAATTTCCGAACTTGGCTTCCAGTCCTGGGTTAAGTTGGAATGACGTATGCTTGACGTTAAGGATGTAAAATGCAAGTACAAGACAAAGGTCACAGAAAAATGGGACATTATTTACTCAAATAGTCTCCAAAAAAATGGGAATCTAGCAAGAGAACAAAATAAAGAGTGACTTCAATGCCCTATATTTACTATTTTACATTGGCAAAACTTGAACTCAAAAGTTAGTTCTCAATTTATAAAGCAACTAAAAACTTAACTTTTATTCTGTATAACACTAAACCTCTCATACACACTATTAAAAACCTAATTCTAACTTCTCTAATTTATACCTTTCTAATTGTGGAGGATAATCCTTTTCTATTATCAAGCCTGTGGAACACACCACCCTATCACAGAGGAGCGCTTTTATATATACAGTAATTTACTAACTCCAATAAGGATCCTAAAAACATCCCACTTGGTCTCAGGCATCCCTAACTTTGGTATGGACGCATAAACATAGAAGGTTTCCCTTGTACATAAAATTCTCTCTGCAGCGGGGTGACACTTGTAGAAAGAGGTGAGAAATCAACAAATTAAAATGTCTTCCTGACCTCCCCACATGTTTACTAGCTAAACTGGCTTATCAGGGGATAGAAATTCGGACCTCTATCCCCTGATGAAGCCAGTTTAGCTGGTGTGAAACATGTTGGGGAGGTCAGGGCAGAGACATTTTTATTAATTTTGTGATTGTCTCACCTCTTTATACAAGTGTCTCCCGTGCACGAACTAAGGATTTGACAAGGAACCTTCTATGTTTTATGTCATCAAAGTAGGGATGGACTGACTCCAAGTGCGATGTTTTGGAGTCCACATTATTGGAAGTTAGGTAAATTACTACTTGTATATATAAGGGCTACTTGTGATAGGTGGTGTCCTTCACACCAGACTTGATATAGAAAGGATTTATTACTCAGATCAATAAGGAACGGGAAAAAATAAAGGTTAGAAATCAGGTTTTTGAGTTAGTGTGTTATAGAGGGTTTAAGTGTTATACAGAATAAAAGTTACATTTTAGTGCTTTATAGATTGAGAAACTGATTAGGGCATGTTCACACCCGGAAGTTTTTGATGGGTTGTTTGGACGAGTTTTGCGGCAGCCGTCTTACTTCCTCGCCGAAAACCTCGTCAGAAACCCATCAACATCCATACGAAATGAAAACAACGCTTCTGTTCAGACGAGGTTTTTGACAGTTTGTGTGTTGCATCAGGTTTTGATCAGGTTTTTTATTTTTGACGAGGGTTTTTCACCCATATAAATGAATAGCCAGGACAAACCCGCTGGGCCAAAACCTCGTGTCCAAATCCGCCGTGGTGTAATAGAGGCTGTAAGGCCGGTTTCAACGACGGATTTGGACCGGCTCTGTACGGGTGCCGGCGGGTTTCCGACGCGGTTTCCGCGGATCATAAACCGCGAGCCCAAGATCGCGGCCCTAGATTATTATAACATGGTTTCTATATGGGAAAACCCGCAATCGTTAACATTCACAGCTGCGACGGTTTTAGGGGCCGGGCTACCGGAGAAGAGCTCGGGCCGGCGGACAGGTCCCGCGCTATGTGTGAAGAAACTCTCATGTCATGTCTTCACAGGAGTGCTCTGCCCATCCCGCGGGCAGCGCACGCGGGTGTCTCGCACGGGTGGTGCGCGGCTGGGATGCGGCTAAGGAGCGCCGCGGCTTGCCCCTGCTCTTAATCTGCATAGGGGCAAAGCCCTCGGCGCAAGCCGCGACCGTCCAAACCACTCCCCCTCCCGCGGCGAGGCCACGGTCCCACCGGGCTGTGGACCGCAAACCAGCTCCCGCCGGTCGGGAGACGCGAGTTTTGGCAGCGCGTCACCGAAGGTACTGTGCCCCGCGGTTCGCCCGCGCCCCAAAAAACCTCATCGGACCTCGCGCAAACTAACGTCTCCCGACACGGAACGGTTTGCGTTGAGGGCGTCTGGGCGTGTGGTCTCGGCGCATGTTGGGGCAGTGGTTAGGGGTGCAGCTTGTGGCGGAGGGGTTTGCCCCCCCCATCATCATTGCAAATTAATGAGAGGGCAAAACGCGCCGCGAGGCCCGGCCCCAGTTGCCCGCGCACCTCCCGCAGCGACGCCCGCAGGCCCAGCACCGCACGGCTGCCGCGCCTGAGCAACTCCCTGTCAAGAATTGACAGGAGAGTTCTCCACACACGCGGGGTTTTGGCTTCCGCGGAAAACCGCCAAATCCGTCATGTGAACAGGGCCATTAGAGTTGAAAGGTTTGACCTATTATTTACCAAAAACACAAAGCAAGGCCATAATTTTACAGCTCAAATGGACTGGGACTATAGATATGAAACCAAGTTCAGGAGGCAGAACAAGCCCCTGTTCTACATGGGAAAGATAACTAATAGATAACTAATGAGAAGCAGCTCACACAACCGTCCACTAGGAGGGTAAATGAGTGCTAAAAAACTGCACTTTAAATAAGTACCAGTTCACACCAGTATGAAAAAAGTCACAGTATAATACATGGGGGGGGGGCTGCAAAAAATGTTTAAAAAAACTAAAAAGAATCCCCCTCACATTGGGCCCATGCTTTGGGGTGGGAAAAGGGTTTCTTTTGATAAAACGTTACAAAAAAGTGCCAAATTATACAGATTTCTGTGGGGGCACCAAGCTGGTAAAATTCCCATGACAACCCCTATATTCGGGCTAGGCCGGTTCCCCCGCTATTTAAAAGGGGTCCCAAAACAAAAATTTCTGACACCCCCTTTGCTCCCCCGTAATTTTTGGGCCCAAAAAAATTTAACACTGGAAAAATAAAATTTTGGGGGTATTTGTTGATACAATGGCCACTTTTTATGCCAGCCCGCAAAAAGCCTTTAAGGGTTCCTCTTTTTTTTGTGTCCCTTCACTTAAAAATTTTTCCCGAAAGTCACAGAAAAAAAGGGACATTTTGTAAAAAAACCAAAAAACACAAGGGCCCCACTTAAAACCCCAATGAAAGGATATAGACTTTAACCCTGTAGGAATTTTCGGGGGCTTTTTTTTTTTCCATACTGGTGTTAACTGGTACTTACCCCTTTTGGGCCCGTTTTTTTTTTTTTATTCAGTTTCCCCCCCTAGTAATAGGTGGGTTTCAGGGCCCCCGTACAGGGGGTTTCAGCCCGGTTACACCTGTTTTGGGGGCCCCCCGAAAAAAGGGGGGCCCCCTTATTTCACATTATATACAATGCATGGTGCTGCCGACCGCCGCGTTCACCATAGGGCCCGCAGCGGCCGGTGGCGCTGCTGAGAGGGGGGCGGCGCTGCTGGGGGGGGGCCCGCGGTTCCCCCCGGGCCCCCAAAATTTCTCTTTTTTAATCCCCCCCTCTCTTCATCTGTGGGTGGACAGCCCGGGCGTCTAATTAAACAGTGGGGCGCCCCCCCCGTGTTTTTGGGGGGAATTCACTGAAATTTAAACTGTCCCGCAGCCCGCAGTTGGTGTTTTTATGCAGCGCGGGGTTTCGGGCGGGGAAAAAGAGGAGGTCCCCCGGGGGGCTTTAAATTACGTTTGTCAGACGGGAATGGGGAAAAATGTTCTGTTACTATATAACGTGGGCTGTGCGGGGGCGGGCCCCCCTTTAGCGGCCCCCCCTTTTCCCCCCCAAACTTAAAAAAGGGGGGCTGGAGCCTTTAAAACCCCTGTCCCCCCCCCCGCCCCAATGTGCCCGCCTCCCCCCTCCAGCCCCGTGTGTCCGCCTCCCCCCAGCTCAGTGTGGTTTCCCCGCCCCCCCCACCCCCAGTGTTGGGGCCCCGCCCCCCCAGCCCGGTGTCCGCCTCCCCCCCCCAGCCTGTTGTCCCGCCTCCCCCCTCCACTCAGTGTGTTCCCGCCCCCCCCCAGCTCCCGTGTGCCCAGTCCCCCCCAGCCTCAGTGTGTCCCAGCCCCCCCCCCAGCTCAGTGTGTACCCCCCCCCCTATTTTTTCCGTCTTCCCCCCCAGCCCCAGTGTGTCCCTGTCCCGGGTTTTTTGATTGGGTTATACCCCCCTTCCCCTGGTGCCCGGGTACCACCCCCCTTACTTCCCCTTGCACCTGTTGGTTCCCCTTAGGCTACCGACTGGCCCCACCTACCCCCCTGCTATGACTGGCTAAAACCTACCTCCTGGTACCTGACCCCCCTACCCCCCTGGCAGACTAACTACCCAATACCCATGGGGGGGGACCCTTACAGACTATCGGTTTTCCCATCTACGGGGCCCAAACCCCAAATTTTTGGGGGGCCCCCCCTTTAAAAAATACTCTTTTAAATTAGTTTTTGAGAATGTGAGAGATATGGATTGTGCAATCCCTCGACCTTAATACCCCGCCAAATCAGAGGGGGACCTATTTATGTTTTTGGCCCTTCCATGCTTGCCAGACCTTTCCCCCATACTTCATGGTTAGGTTGCGACTAGGCGGAAATCAAAAAAAAGCCAAATCTGGGCTGAAAAAAATTTTTTAAGAAATTTTTAAAAATTGTCCTACCTAACCCAAAAAGGTCGGGGTTTGTTGGATTTTTTTAGTGGTTAACTTACCACTTTTTGGTCGTCCTCTTGTCCGCTTTTTTGGTTCCCCAAATAGGGGTAACCTATTCTATATGTAAACTGGAAATAATGACACAATGGTACCATCGAAGAATGGTAAGTTTACCCCTAAATCTCCTTAAAAAGCTCCATCCCTGACTCAGGGTTAGGTAAAGAGAAGCAAAATGGGTTCAGGATGTTTGAATTTTTCACATTTTTACAAATTTGGCCAAAGCATTGTCAAACCCAAGAAGGGAAATATTCAAGAACGTCTACCACCACTCAATACAAAAATAAGCCTTGTTCTCTGCTTTTTTCTACTGAATATCTTAGTCATCGGGACCCGGGTTAATAGGAATGACTTATTATTAAAGCAATGGGATAGAACATGTGGTTTGACGTTGATGGGTGCTGAGCTCTAGGCTATGTTCCTATGTTTATTCAGCAGGGCAGAGGTCAGTTCTGTATCTGGTGTTGACATAAAACTCTTCCCTTGCCACTTCAACAGATGACTTATATGCAGATATAGCAAAGAAACAATCAGAGACTTCCTCTTCAAATCTGAAAACTGTAACGAAACTCTATATAATTGTACAGGTCCATCTGGGGTTCTGGAAAACAGGAAAATGTTTGGATCTTGCAGTTTGGACGATAATAGGTCTTAGAGCATGAAAATATCCGAGAGGCAACGGGTAACAGTAACAACTACTATAATATTGCCTCCTATGTACAAGAATATAACTACTATAATACTGCTCCCTATGTACAAGAATTTTTAACTACTATAATACTTTCTCCTATGTACAAGAATATAAACTATATATACTGCCCCCTATGTACAAGAATATAAAATACTATATACTGCTCCTATGTTACAAGATATAACTACTATAATTTCTGACCCTATGTACAAGAATATTAACTACTATAATACTGCCCCCTATGTACAAGAATATACTAATTAATTCTGCCCCCTATGTACAGACTATAACTTACTATAATACTGCCCTCTATGTACAAGAAGATAGCTACTATAAAATGCCCCTTTGTACGGAATATAATATTAATACTGCCTCCTATGTACATGAATATAACTACTATAATTTCTGTCCTTATGTAAGGAATATAACTACTATAATTCTGTCCAAGTCAAAGAAAATTTTCTACATTAAAAAGCCTTGTTACAAGAATAAACTACTATAATACGCCCTATGTCAAAGGGAATTTTTAACTACTATAATATGCCCCGTACAAGATTTTACTACATTAATACTGCCCTATGTACAAGAATATAACTACTATAATACGCCCCTATGTACAAGTATATATACTATAAAACTGCCCCTATGTACAAGAATATAACTACTATAATACTGCCTACTATGTACAAGATTAAATGCTATAATACTCCCCTTGTACAAGAATATAACTACTATATATGTGCCCTTATGACAAGAATATACTACTATAATACGCCCTTTTAAAGATTATTAAACTTTATATGTCCCTTATGTAAAAAGAAAAAAACTTCTTAATATGCTCCATTGTTTCAGAATTTTACTACTATAATACTGACCCCATGTACAGGAATATAACTACTATAATATGCCCTATATGTATAAGAAATAAATACTATTAATGACTGCTCCTATGTACAAGAATATAATACTATATTTCTGCCCTATGTACAAAATATAAAATTATAATACTGCCATATGTTTCAAGAATTATAATTATTATAATCACCCCTATGTAAAGAATTATAACTACTATAATTTCTGCCCCTATGTACAAGAATAAATTCTATATAATCCCCTTTGAACAAGAATATAATACTATAATACTGCCCCTATGTACAAGGGTATAAATACTATTTAAAACTGCCTTTTGTACAAGAATTAACTACTTTAAAATGCTCTTGTACAAGATATAACTACTATAATACTGTCAAAGTACAATTTATACTTAATACTGTCCTATGTAAAGGATTATACTACTATAATCTGCTCCTATGTACAAGAATATTTAACTACTATAAAACTGCTCTTATGTAAGGAATATAACTCTTTTATACTGCCTCTATGTCAAGAATATAAACTATATAATCTGCTCCTATGTAAAAGAATATAACTACTATATCTGCTCCTATGTAAAGAATATAACTTATAATACTGCCCCTATGTACAAGAATATAAACTACTATATACTGCCCTATGTACAAGAATATAACTACTATAATACTGCCCCCTATGTACAAGGAAAATAAATTTTATTAAAACTGCTCCCTATGTAAGAAAAAACTTTAATATTGTTTATCGGGGTTGTTTCAAGAAATTACATTTATTTCTGGGCCCGCCATATGTTTTCAATTATATAATTATTACTTTTCCCTTTTGACAAGGGAAAATTTACTATAATTTTTGAGCTTGTCAAGAATAATTAAACTTTATAAAATTATGTTTCCTTTGTAGGGGAAATATAATACTATGATACTGCTGTTTTGTAAAGAATATATCTACTATAATATGCCTATGTACGGGGAAATAAACTACTAAAATTTTATTGCTCCCTAATGTAAAAGAATAAAACTACTAAAATTCTGTTTCCTTTGTAAAAAAATTATAATTATTTTAATACTGCCCCTATGTAAAAGGAAAATAACAAAATAAAAATTTTTTGAAAATTCTCTTTTTGCCCCCAAAATTTATAACTTATATTAGGCCACACTGCATCACCCCTATGTATGGGTTAGCATAGATTTCTTGGCATAAGTAATTTTGGTTTATGGGGGGTTTGTTCCCGGAAAAAGCCATTGAAGGGGTTTTGAGTGTTTTTTCTGGGGGGCGGGTTTATGATGTTGTGTTATTATTTTTGGGTTGTGTCGGTTCAGCTCTGCTAATCCGTGTAGGGAGGGGAAATGTTAATAGTTTCTTGAGTTTTTTGGGGCTTTCGGGTAGAAAAGTTCGGGGACAATTTTTCACGGGGGAAAAAAGATAAAATTTAAATATTCTGGAGAGGTTTGGCGCTTAAGGTCCCTGATTTGGCGACAATTTTTTTTGGGTGCCAGGAATTCCCCCAGTGGGAAAAGGGTTTTCGTTTAAGCGTGCTTTTGTTAATTCCTGAAAACCCCTTTCACGGCTGGTGCACTGCGCGGCATCACTATAGACCTGCACAAACTCAGGAAGCTTTCATCAGTTCATCCCCTTTAATAATAAATTATAACCCTTTATGCATTATTAAAGGTTTTTGTGTAAAATTTAAATATGGGTAAAATATTATGCAACCCAATCTCCCATAAAAGATCCCAAAAACATTGATTGTTTCCTAACATTGACTGTTTTATATATCGTGTCTCTAAAAGTTTCACATTTCTTAGCGTTTGGTTAGTAACATAAAACATAAATAACCTATGCATTTCTTGCCATTTGTGTTTTATTTATGTTTTTGTTTAGTTTGTGGTTTTTATTTCTGTTTATGTTTTATTATGTTTCTTTTCTTGTTTGTGTTTAATGTTTGTCTGTTTTTTATTTGTTTTATGTTTATGTTTTATAATGTTTGTTTTTTTATTTGTGCTTTTTGCAGGGTTTTTATTAGTGTTTATTGTTTTTTGGGTTGTTTTTTTGACTTATTTTTTGGGGTTGTTTTTAAACCTTTTGCGTTTTTGTGCGTTTTTTTGGGTTTTTTTCACTGTTTTTTTGTGCAGGAAGCAAAACAAATAATTCCATTAATTAATCCCTTTTTTTTACCGCGTTTTTTGGGTGCAGCAATGACAGCATTTTTTTGCTGGGGTTTCCCTGCCAAAAAAATGCATTGAAAAACGCATCAAAAACGCAAAAAAAGGGAAAGCACCCTTATTTCATGTTTTATGGTCTTGTGTTTTATGTTCCTATTTTTGTGTTATTTTGTGTTTTATTTTTAATTTGTTTTAGAGTGCTTTCACACGGTGCGTTTTTGGTGCGTTTTTTGTTTATTTTTTGAGCCCGGCCCAGCAATTAATTTCTTTTACCTTTTTCTCCCCCAAAAAAAGCGTAAAAAAAAACATCAAAAATGCAGCGTGGAAAGCCCCCCTTTGGTTTATTTTTATTTTATTTTTGTGTCTTTTTTGTTCCATGTAATTGTTTTTTTTATCCATGTATAAAGACTATTTGTTTTATTTGTTATCATCTATGTTTTTGATGTGTTACTCTACGGCTGGTTTCTCAAGTTGCGTTTTTTGTGCATCAAAAACGCAAGCCATTGAAAAAAACGCATGCTTTTCTTCATAATGTAGGTGGATTTGTAGCTAACTCTGGAATTTTTGCCGTTTAAATTGAAATCAAATTTTTTTTTCTTTCAACCCCAAGTTTTGTTTCGGGTAAAAAACGGGTAAAATCGGGAATTTTTACTGCGGGGGAAGGGGGGGGTTTTTGGTAGCAAAAAAAAGCATTTTTTGTGCCAAAAACAATGTAAAGCCCCAAAAATTTTTGGGGTTCCTTTCCGCCAAAAAGGGAAAAAAAAAGCATTTTTTAAAAACATTAATAAAGTTTGGGGATCAAAAACGGGACCAAAACGCCATTGGGGGAAAAAAACCCCTTAAAGGGGGGGGTTTGGGGAAGCGGCCAGGGGTTTTGGGGGGGCCCCGTTTTTTAAAAAAGGGGTCCCCTTTAAAAATGGCCTTTTTTATTTACCAAACAACCCCGCTTATTTTACTTTTAAATTGGGGTTTGGGAAACCCCGGGGTTCCCCCCGTCCTAACCTTTATTAGGGTGTTTATAATCCAAAGACTCCCAAAACCAATTTTATTGTTCTTACTTGAAAAAAACTTTTTAAAATTTAGAAAAACTTTAAAGGAAAATTGCTGGGAATAAAGGCGTTTTTAAACCCCTTAAAACCCAGGCCTGAAAGTGTTAATGACCAAAAATTTTTTTTTGTTTTTGGCCCCCCTTTGTTTCAACGTTGTTTAAATTTTTTACTTTTTCAAGGGCGTTGTATAAGGGCTTGTTTTTTTCCCAGGGCAAGTTGTACTTTTTGTTGGGGAAAATTGTTTTTAAAAATTTTTTTTGTTTTTCCCCCCAAAATCTTTTTTAAAAAAAAAAATTTTCAAAAAAAATTGTTTTGTTTTTTGACATTTTTTTTTTACACTATTCACATTCCACACTTAATAACTTGTTAGATTAATTCTGCAGGTTATTATGGTCGTGTGAATACCTAATATGTGTAGGTTTTTTTGTGCGCGTTATATATGCACAATTATTTTTTATAAAATATTACTTTTTTATTATTATTTTTTTATTCATTTTTTTACACTTTTTATAATTTTTTACTTTTTGTTTTTTATCCCATGAAGGGAGAACTGTTTTACTTTTTTTTTTTAACACTTAGTAATGTATCAGCATATTCATATATGCTCATACATTATAATCTGTGTCAGTCTGACACAGGCAGTGATCAGGGCAGCACACAGTGTGTCCTGGTCACTGGCTTCATACAGAGACAGCTCTGGGGCCACTGTTGGTCCCCAGGGCTGACTGTGCAGCCGTTCCCCGGGCTCTGTTGGGTCACCGGGTGTTCCGATCACCCGACAGAGCAGGGGAAGCCCTTTGATTGCACTGTGGTATCGCACCGCCGCAATCAAAGGGTTAAAGCACCGGGTTGAGGAGCTTTCCTCCGCTCCCCGGTGCTCGCAGGAGATGCTCTGGGATCAGGGCTGTTTAGTACAGCCCCGATCCCAGCGCAGTTGCGGCACAGGCGCCGTAAACCCCGATGTCTGCAGCGACGCCAAAAGACGTCGCTGCAGATGAACGACTCGCACCAGCTGACTCCAAAAGACGGAAGTTCACCAAAACTGTGCAAAAAGTTTATTAATTACTTGCATTTTTGTTTTGATTTTTAATTGCAACATGAGAACCCACCCTAAGAGTCCTTTCACACTGTGAAATTTTTGTGCATTTTTTTTGCAGAATCGCACAGCATTAAACTGCCTTTATCGCTGTGTATTTCTTCAAAATAAAAAAAACAAAATGCACCAAAAATGCACTGTGTGAAAGCACCCTATGGCTGGGTTCTCACATTGCAATATAGCATACGTCATTGCATGTGTTTTTTGAGCAAAGCCAGTGGTTTCGTTTCAGTGTAAACTATATGAAATTATTTAGAAAATTAATTCACCCAAAAAAATGAAATAATGCGACAATAATGCACAATAATGACTCACTTGAGCACAATTTAGGAAACTGGACTACGCTGTTTGTTAATAAGGGCAGTTCACTGCAGTGTAGTCCTGCAACAGAAAAACTGCATCAAAAACGCAGCAAAACTGCACCATGTGAAAGCGCCTAAAGAAAGGCAAAGCATCTCATCCCACTTTCTATGAGACGTGAATCACATGAATGATCTGATGCTGCTCACTGGGTGGAGAATAAGTAAAGTGCAGAAGATCCAACCTCTGATGAGAACTTCTCTTGTAATATTAACAAAGGCTTGTGTTTGGTTCGACACTGATTCATCCAAAATTCAGCTTTGGGATGTTGTGAACCTAAACCTAGTTCCAATCCTGACTGTCACCCTAACCCTAAGGGCTTATCCCAAAGGACAAATACCGGTTGGCTTATCCGACCGGTATTTGTCCTGTTTTAGTGCCGTCCCTACGGCCGCCAGAGGACGGCTTTTCTCCACGATGGGCAGAGAAAAGCCCTCCCCCTTCCCATTGATATGTTCATATTCCGTAAGAAAACCGGACGGAAGAATGAACATGTTCATTGTTTTTCGGGCTGAAAACCCATGCTGTGGGGACTGCCCCATGGGTTTACCATAGAAGCCCGGTGTGTTAGTTTGTGGCCGGTCTGCAAAACCATAAACCGTCGTAAAAACCGGCCGCACACCAGTGCCGCGGGGACGTGCCCTAACTCTTAATTGGGGTTAGGGAGAGGGTTTTTTTTTCACAGAAGTGACGTCGGAGCGGCAGCCCTGGGGGATGAGTACGTTAACCCAATCAAATTCAGTAAAAATTCCCATATCCCAAGCCTCAATTTACAATTTAGGGTAAAGGTTACAGATGACTTTTTTTTTTTTTTTTAGGTGGACATGACCAAACATTGATTCAGGTCAATGCAAATCAAAATGCTTGAATTTAGGTGAAATTTGACACTAACAAAGACAAAAACCTCAAGATTCCTGGGTTATAAGGTTAAAAGTGCCAGTCGGAGGATAGATACCTTAAAATTTGTAAGCCGATAAGTAGTCAACTATTGCTTGTGTTCAAACAGGTCAAGGGGGGGCTTAAACTGTCTCTTTGTGCAAAAAATGGAGACCGCTGCTATAATTCATGAGTGAGAACTGGTTGACAGGCTGAGACTGGCCCATGGGGGAGATGGGAAATGTCTAGTTGACCCCTGGGCATGGTGAGCCAGGGGCTGCTTTTCAGGGTGAAAGGCATAGCAAGAGAGGCAGAAGGTAAGAGTTATGTGTAGAATGTGCAGTCATGTACAATAGCTGTATGGTAGGCCCCAAGGATCATCTCCACATATGGGCCCCAAGGATCATCTCCACATATGGGCGCCAAGGATCATCTCCACATATGGGCCCCAAGGATCATCTCCACATTAGCGCCAAGGATCATCTCCACATATGGGCCCCAAGGATCATCTCCATATATGGGCCCCAAGGATCATCTCCACATATGGGCCCCAAGGAACATCTCCACATATGGGCCCCAAGGATCATCTCCAAATCTGGGCGCCAAGGATCATCTCCACATATGGGCCCCAAGGATCATCTCCACATATGGGCCCCAAGGATCATCTCCACATATGGGCCCCAAGGATCATCTCCACATATGGGCTCCAAGGATCATCTCCACATATGGGCGCCAAGGATCATCTCCACATATGGGCCCCAAGGATCATCTCCACATATGGGCCCCAAGGATCATCTCAACATATGGGCCCCAAGAATCATCTCCACATATGGGGCCCAAGGATCATCTCCACATATGGGCGCCAAGGATCATCTCCACATATGGGCCCAAGGATCATCTCCACATATGGGCCCAAGGATCATCTCACATATGGGCCCAAGGATAATCTCAACATAGGGGCCCCAAGAATCATCTCCACATATGGGGCCCAAGGATCATCTCCACATATGGGCTCCAAGGATCATCTCCACATATGGGCCCCAAGGATCATCTCCACATATGGGCTCCAAGGATCATCTCCACATATGGGCCCCAAGGATCATCTCCACATATGGGGCCCAAGGATCATCTCCACATATGGGCCCCAAGGATCATCTCCACATATGGGCCCCAAGGATCATCTCCACTGACGTTTCTTGTATTCCTGGGACATACATACACCACTTGGGGCCCCCATACTTGAGGGACCCCTGGACAACTGCCTAGTGTGCCCAATGGAAAAGATGGTCCTGGATACCCCTGGTTCCTTCTCACTCTCTGCTGCCTCTTACAGTCTGACTTTGCCTTGTTGTTCCATGTATGGCGTCACTCCCAGTCTGATGTCCTATTGTAGTTCAAAATATGGCCTCACCTTAGGTGGATGTCACTCTTCTCCTATTGTCCTATATGTGATCAGAATCTGATTTTTTCCTTTAAACATATAAAAACAAGAATATTCCATTCACTGTCTGCAAGCAGAGATTTTGAAAAGGTGGCGAATTGAAACACAAAGGGCCTTAGGGATGACAGTTAGACTGTCTTTGTTGCCCGTAGCAACCAATAAGAGTTCATAAGAAACAATCAGAGCCCATAGCAACCAATCAGAGCCCATAGCAACCAATCAGAGCCATAGCAACCAAGCTGAGCCCATAGCAACCAATCAGAGCTCACAGCAACCAATCAGAGCCATAGCAACCAATTAGAGCCATAACAACCAATCAGAGCTCATAGCAAACAATCAGACCACAGCTTTGATTTCATATAGTGCTCTGGAAAATAAAAGCTGCACTCTGATTGGTCGCTATGGGCTTTGATTGGTCGCTATGGGCTCTGATCGGTTGCTCTGAGGTCTGATTGGTTGCTATGGGCTCTGATTGGTTGCTATGAGCTCTGGTTGCTATGAGCTCTGGTTGTTATGAGCTCTGATTGATTACTATGGGCTCTGATTGGTTGCTGTGAGCCCTGATTGGTTGCTATGGGCTGTGATTGGTTACTATGGGCTCTGATTGGTTGTTATGGGATCTGATTGGTTGTTATAGGCTCTGATTGATTGCTATCAGCTCTGATTGGTTGTTATGGGCTCTGGTTGCTATGAGCTCTGATTGGTTGCTATGGGCTATGATTGGTTGCTATGAGCTGATTGTTTGCTATAAGCTCTGATTGGTTACTATGGGCTTTGATTAGTTGCTATGAGGTCTGATTGGTTGTTATGAGCTCTGATTGGTTGCTATGAGCTCTGATTGGTTGCTATGGGCTCTGGTTCCTATAGGCCCTGATTGGTTGCTATGGGCTCTGATTGGTTGCTTTGAGCTCTGATTGGCTGCTATGAGTTCTGATTGGTTGCTATGGGCTCTGATTGGTTGCTATGGGCTCTGATTGGTTGCTATGGGCTCTGATTGGTTGCTATGGGCTGATTGGTTGTTATAGACTCTAATTGGTTCCTATGAGTGCTGATTGGTTGCTATGAGGTCTGATTGGTTGCTATGGACTCTGGTTGGTTGCTATGAGATCTGATTGGTTGCTATGGGCTCTGGTTCCTATAGGCCCTGATTGGTCGCTATGAGGTCTGATTGGTTGTTATGACTCTGATTGGTTGCTATAAGCTCTGATTGGTTTGCTATGGGCTCTGATCGGTTGCTATGGGCTGCTGATTGTTGTATGGTCTCTGATATGGTTGCTATAGGCTCTGATTGGTTGCTATAAGCTCTGATTGGTTACTATGAGCTCTGATTGGTTGCTAGGAGCTCTGATTGGTTGTTATGGGCTCTGATTGGTTGCAATGAGATCTGATTGGTTGCTATGGGCTCTGATTGGTTGCTATGGGCAACAAATAGTCTTAATGCTAGACAGTTTTCATACATAAGGCCCAGTGTTTTTTAAACAAAGTGTATTGTAAAGTTGTAGAACTTTTACGTTAACCCCGTCACCGCTGCAGCTAGTTCTGACCTCTCTGATAGAGCCCAATTGTTGAAAACTGAGATGTGCCACTTTGTGTGAGAAGCTTTGACACTTTTACCTGATTCAGATATTGTTTACTTGAGACACATTATGCATTGTTAGTAAGAAATTTTGGTCCATACAATATTTTTTTATTTATTTATAAAAAATATCAAAATGTCATGAAAAGTTAGAAACATTTGCCATTTTGAAAGTTACAATTTTTTTGTGTGTAAGACAGATACTTACTGCACACAAAATAGTTTATAATTAGCATCTACCATATGTCTATGTAGGTTGACATCATTTTTTAAATGCCTAATTTTTTTCGACATTGGGGGCTTAAAAATTCAGTAGTAATTTTTCACATTTTCAAGAAAAATTGCAACATGGAAGGCCTCATGTTTGAAAACTATCTAGGTCTAAGATTGTCTTTGTTGCCCATATAAACCAATCATAGCCCATAGCAACCACTTAGAGCCCATAGAAACCAATCAGAACTCATAGCAACCAATCACAGCCCATAGCGACCAATCAGAGCCCATAGAAACCAATCAGACCCATAGCAACCAATCAAAGCTGATAGCAACCAATCAGAGCCCATAGCAACCAATCAGAGCTCAAAGCGACCGATCAGAGCCTATAGCAACAAATCAGAGCCCATAGCAACCAATCAGAGCTCATGGCGACCAATCAGAGCCCGTAGCAACCAATCAAAGCTGATATCAACCAATCAGAGGCCATAGCAACCAATCAGAGCTCATGGCGACCAATCAGAGCCCATAGTGACCAATCAGAGCCCATAGCAACCAATCAGATCACATAGCGACCGATCAGAGCCCATGGTGGCCGATCAGAGCCCTTAGAAACTAATCAAAGCTCACAGTGACCAATCAGAGCTCATAGCAACCAATCAGAGCTCATAGCAACCAATTAGAGGCCATAGAAAACCAATCAGAGATGAGAGCAACCAATCGGAGCCCATAGCGACCAATCAGAGCTCATAGTGACCAATCAGAGCTCATAGTGACCAATCAGAGCTCATAGCGACCAATCCGAGCCCATAGCAACCAATCAGAGCTCATAGCAACCAATCAGAGCCCATAGCAACCAATCAGAGCTCATAGCAACGAATAAGGGCCCATAGTAACCACTAAGAACCAATAGCTACCAATCAGAACCCATAGCAACTAATCAGAACCCATAGCAACCAGAGACCATAGTAACCAATAAGAGCTCATAGCGACCAATCAGAGTTCATAGCGACCATCAGAGCCATAATAATCAGAGCTCAGATTTCATGTCATATACTGCTTTGAAATAATGAAATGGTTGATTGGTTCCTATGGGCTCTGATTGGTTGCTATGGGCTCTGATTGGTTGCTATGGGCTCTGATTGGTTGTTATGAGCTCAGATTGGGCGCTATGAGCTCTGATTGGTTGCTATGAGATTGGTTGCTATGAGCTCTGATTAGTTGCTATGGGCACCAAAGAAAGTCTTAGACCTAGACAGTTTTCATAGAGGTCCCCCAAAATGTCTATTATCTTATGACCAAAGTAAAACCTATTAATCAATGTATTTAAGGTGTATTTAAGGTTTTCATTTTACTGTTCCTTCATGTTGAACGCTTCTCTTTGTAGTAAGAAAACCCCTTTAAGTTTTGCACTTGTCCTATGTCCCGGAATTCTCTTAGGGCCAGAGAAACCGTCTGGTACCCACCTTATTTGTTCTTATTGCAGTCAGGTAACTCACCGTATCCTGTGGTCTTCACAGTGCTTCTTATTTGCTGCACAGAGCGGTTTCTCCGTTTGGAGGACCCTCCTGCCTGCAGAGATGCTGGAGCTGAGAAGGATCTTAGGTACGCTCTTAGGGCCATAAAAACCATCTGGTACTCCCTTAATATGTTCTGACCCCAGTCAGTTAACTCACTGTATCCTGTGGTTTTCACAGTGCTGCTTATCTACTGCACGGCCCGGCATCTCCGTTTGGAGTACCCTGCTGCCTGCAGAGATGCTGGGACTGAGAAGGATCTTAGGTTCGCTCTTAGGGCGAGAAAAACCATCTGGTACTCACTTTATATGTTCTGACCCCAGTCAGTTAACTCACTGTATCCTGTGGTCTTCACATTGCTTCTTATCTGCTGCACAGAGCGGTGTCTCCGCTTGGAGTACCTTGCTGCCTATAGAGATGCTGGGGCTGAGAAGAATCTTAGGTACGCTCTTAGGGCCAGAAAAACCATCTGGTACTCCCTTTATTTGTTCTGACCGCAGTCAGGTAACTCACTGTATCCTGTGGTCTTCCCAGCGCTTCTTATCTACTGCACGGCGCGGAGTCTCCATTTGGTGTACCCAGCTACCTGCAGAGATGCTGGGGCTGAGGAGGATCTTAGGTACGCTCTTAGGACGAGAAAAACCATCTGGTACTCACTTTATATGTTCTGACCCCAGTCAGTTAACTCACTGTATCCTGTGGTCTTCACATTGCTTCTTATCTGCTGCACAGAGCGGTGTCTCTGCTTGGAGTATCTTGCTGCCTATAGAGATGCTGCGGCTGAGAAGGATCTTAGGTACGCTCTTAGGGCCAGAAAAACCATCTGGTACTCCCTTTATTTGTTCTGACCGCAGTCAGGTAACTCACTGTATCCTGCGGTCTTCACAGTGCTTCTTATCTTCTGCATGGCACGGCATCTCCGTTTGGAGGACCCTGCTGCCTGCAATGAGGCTGGGCTGAGAAGGATCTTAGGTTCGCTCTTAGGCCAGAAAAACCCTCTGCTACTCACTTTATTTGTTCTGACCCCAGTCAGTTAACTCACTGTATCCTGCGGTCTTCACAGTGCTTCTTATCTACTGCACGGCGCGGAGTCTCCGTTCGGAGTACCCTGCTGCCTGCAGAGATGCTGGGGTTGAGAAGGATCTTGAAGGTAGCGTGTTGATGCTCTGGATCCTCGTTTCTCCCCTGAGCTCCTCTTATCTTATCAGTCATCCCGCTGTCTGAGTTGTTTCTCCTGCCACGTTGTCCCTTCTCTGCTCTATGTATGGGGTAGGGACTAAGTAAGAGCAGTGTAATGACAGCTCATGGCTTCTTCCTCTTCTCTGTACACTGCTGAGCTGTAACTCGTTGGACAAATATATTTACACTGTCAGTCAGATTTGGCCTGCGGGCCTGAGTTTGACCCTGCTGGTATAGATATATATGAATATGCCTGGGGTTTGTTGGGAGTAATATATATTGCTATAGGGTCCTGTGAAGTCTAGTTAAGCTCATGGTAGGGACTAGTGGTTTTCTGCTATGTACCGCTACTGTGGGTTCTCTGATATGTGTCAGTGTCATTTATACCTTTAATTATTCCAACTTGTGCTGTTATTTCAGTTTAACTTTCATTAGATGGTGGGGCCCATCTCATTTTGTTATAGGACCCTATGAATTCTAGTTACACCTCATTTAGGGACTGGTGACTTTCCATTATCTAGCACCACTACGGGGGTTCTCTGATATAGGGCAATATTAGTTATACCTTGAATTATTACAACTTGTGCTGCTGTTTCCCCTTCCTGTCATGAAATTGTGGTGCTCATCTCTTTTTTAAATGGGGTCATCTCAATTTTAGTTATGCCCAATTCTTATCTTTAAAGGGGTTTTGCCACGATCTCATTTCACACCTCCTGTATCCAGCTCTTCAGCTGTGTGCTCAGAAGGGGGCGTGTGTGATCTGTTTGAACTGCAGATCATGTGCCAGCAGGATGACATCACCAGGCCTTTCCTCTCTGTAGTCACAGAAAGGTCTGTTTATGTAAAGCATTGTGAGTAGCAAAGAGGTAAAGTTTTTGCCTCCAGGCACAAAGGTCCTAGGTTCAAATCCCTGCAGGAACCAAACCTGTGGATTTTATTTCTCTTTATCAATGCACAGACCTCATTGAGGTTTCTGTTTTTTTTTATTTATTTGCACTGTTTGCATGTCTGACCAGGAATGAGGACCTCTCAGTCCTGGTTGTATCCCCTGGAGATGACCTGTACACTATGGATCACAAAAGTAGCAGCTAAAACATAAATGGTTCAGAATTTTTAATAATGATGAATAGTGAAAATGTTTATTATTTAATTTACACGCTTGCCACGTCAATTTTACTTTGTGGAAAAACCCCTTTAAGCACTTACCAAGATACATATTTACTGTACAGCATGTTGTGGGGTATGGAGCTAGTTAGCTGCAGATGGGACCTGCTATTGGTGGCCGGGATTGGAGAGGACTTTGATCCTAGACTTTAAATCTCTTAGATGCTGTTGGAAATGTGACCAGAACCTGTAGGGGATTTGAA
This sequence comes from Phyllomedusa bahiana, assembly GCA_025379985.1. NCBI lineage: Eukaryota > Metazoa > Chordata > Amphibia > Anura > Hylidae > Phyllomedusa > Phyllomedusa bahiana. Next base: position 42,272 of record JAODAL010007677.1, read on the forward strand.
TATGGAGGCACCCACCATTTCGGTCCCCAAATGTACACTTACTACAGCAATATCACAGGGGGCTGACCGATTGTTATGGAAGTCGGGAGTTTAATGAAGGACTCTATGGCTGCCATCTTACTGCTCCTATTGTATGGGCTGGAGGAGAGCCAGTATTGTAGACTGTTATGTAAGGTATTACTATTACTCAAGAGCGTACAAGTGATAGTGCCCACTAGTGATCAAGTACCTTACGGGGACTAAAAGTACAAGGAAAAAAAAAAAATTCCAAAAAATTAAAAAGTTCAAAATTACCCCTTTTGCCATTTTACAAATAAGATAATACAAAATATAATTGGTATTGTCGCATCTGTAAAAGTGAATGAAAATGAAAGTATGAACTTGGCGCCGACTCACCAGTTCGACCTCTGTTTTCAATAGTGTCCGACCCTACAGTCTGTATGGAAGTGTCTCTCATACATGTGCCCCATTCTATGACAAAGGTAGCATCAGCCAGGATACACTGAAACTGGGATGGATGTGTAAGACAGTTTCATGTCAAACTTCTTTGACATTGTACGATTGTGGCGCAACAAGCCCCCACATCTTTGGTGCATAATAAACACCCCTAAAAAGACCCTATATTGGAAATATAACGTCTTAAAGAGGTTTTGCCACGAGGTAAAATTGACGTGGGAAGCTTGCAAATTAAATAACAAACATTTTCACCAGTCATCATTATTAAAAATTCTGCACCATTTCTGTTTTAGCTGCTCCCTTAGTGATGTATTGTTTACACCTCATCTCCAGGGGATACGACCAGGGCTGAGAGCTTCTCAGTCCTGGTCGCACATGCTCAGACATCACCTCTCCTCTCAGGCAGCTACTGAGTGTTCAAACCCCAGGTGCTGTCACTCGACTCCCGTCCTCTGTCCTCCTTAGTAATTAGTCAAACAGTCCAAATAAATAAAAAAGAATCCTCAATGAGGTCTGTGCATTGATAAAGAGAAAAAAACAACAACACAGGTTTTGTTCCTGCAGGGATTTGAACCTAGGACCCTTGTGCCTGGAGACAAAAACTTTACCTCTCAGCTACTCACAATGCTTTACATACACAGACCTTTCTTTGACTAGAGAGGAAAGGCCTGGTGATGTCATCCTGCTGGGTCACATGATATGCAATTTAAACAAATCGCACACACCTCCTTCTGAGGACACAGAGCTGAAGAGCTGGATAAAGGAGGCATGAAATGAGATCGTGGCAAAACCCCTTTAAGGAATATATCCAGGGGTGTAATGAGTATATTGACCCCACAGGTTTTTCACAATTTTTAGCGTTAGACAGTGAAAATGAAAAAAAAGAATTTCCAACAATCTGCAATTTTAGCTGAAAATGTTTCACTTTTACAAGAAATCCTGGAAAAAAAAGCACCCCATATTTTGTTACACAATGTCTTAAAAGTTCAGCAATACCCTACATGTGGGTGTAAGCAGCTGTTTGGGCGCATGGCAGGGCGTACAAGGGAGGGAGAGCTATTTGGATTTTGGAACACAGATTCTGGTGGAGCCATGTCGCATTTGCAAAGCCCCTAAAGTAGCAGACCAGGTGAAACCTTCCAGACGTCGCCCCATCTTGGATTCAACACCCCTCATGGATCCCATCTACAGGTGTATTCCATAGTTTTTTTTAGCCATTGTATTTTGGCCTTCAATTTTACAGCCTTCACCGTCAGGATAAATGACAGGATAACTTTACTCTGTGGTTGGTACAAATACAATTATATCAATCTTATATTTTTTATGTTTTATTATTTTTACACAATAGAAATGCATTTATAAAAAAATGTAGTTTTTATGCCGTTATAATCTCATAGCCAGAACTTTTTTATTCTTCTGTATACGGAGCAGATTAAGTGCTTTTTTTTTGTGGGATGAGGTGACGTTTTTATTGATAGTATTATGGGGGGCACATGACGCTTTCATTGCTTTTTATCAAGGTTTTTGTGAGGCGTTTTGAACAAATGACAGCAATCCTGGTAGTGTTTTTTTTATTTTTTACAGCAGTCACCGAGCGGTATAAACAACATGCTTTACTCAGCAGGTCAACATGACTGCAGTGATATACAACATTTTTATGTCTGTTTTTACACAATAAAAACACTTTTATTCAAAAAGGAAAACACATTTTTACATCGCCATAGTCTGAGAGACATAATTTTTTTTTTTTTTCATATACAGAGCTGTGTAGCGGCTTGTTTTTTGAGGGATGAATTGACGTTTTTATTGGTATAATTTTACTTTTAAATCCGGTTTTTGGAAGCCAGGGTAAAGGAAATACTGCAGTCCTAGTAGTGTTTTTTATATTTCTTCTTAACAGCGCTCACCTAGCAGTACACCTGACAAGTTAGTTTTACTCTGTGAGTCGATACGATTACGGCAATAACCAATTTATATACTTTTTGTTATGCTTTTGATAAATTTTTATTATGTAAAGCAATATTTATGCATTGCTATCTCCTGATAGCCATAACTTTTTATTTTTTTCATATACAGAGCTGTGAAAGGGCCTTTTTTTTGCAGGATGAACTGACTTTTTCATTGCTACCACTTTGGCATTTATTTAAGTTTTGATCACTTTTTATTCCTTTTAAAGTGCTGCGGGATAAATGAAAATCTTTTTCTTTTTTGTGGGCTGTGTTTATTAAAATGACATATTTATGGAAAAAGGCGTTACGCAATGGCTATCAAAATATAAGTATTTTAGTTTTTTTTAAAAGCAAAACAATGTTTGTAAAAGGGGGGGAAAAAACGGTTTTTAAATTTTTTTTTTTAACTTTATTTTAAAATTTTTTTTACTGTTCTTTTACTTTTCCCCCCCAGTTTGGGGCTTGTAAAAAGTGATTCTCCCCATCACTTTACAAAGAGAGGAACAGTACACAGAGAGCTGCTATGTATTTTCTTCCCATGGAGCGTCAGTTCCCCCCCCCCCCCAAAAACCCCGGGGTATATTTCATTTGGGGAAAGGCCCCATTGTGGGCGGGCACCTTCAAGCCCAAATAGTGTTGGGCCAAAACCGGCCCGGGTGCCACCAAAGTACGTTTGTAGAATGCAGGATGGAGACAGGGGGAGCCCCCTCTGTCTCTCCCTTAGCTTTTGCAATCGTTTTTTAAAAAAAGTTGGGAGTTTTAAAGGGTTAAATCACCCCCTCCCCCCAGCAATCTCCGGTCAGGGACGATGCTGCGGGTGGGCTTTTGAGGAGATTTCCTTAAAAACCCCTAACTGGCTTGGGGCAAAAAAGGTTTTGTTTTCCCAAAGTCATGAAGGGGTTAATAATAAATTTAAAAAAATTTAAAAATTTGAAAACCCAAAACAACCCGGTCCCTGAATCCCGGTGTTATAGCATTGATAACAAACACAGCACAGCAAAGGGGTGGAAAAGGAAGAAAAGCCTTAAAAAATAGCAATTTTTAAAAAAGAAAAAAGAAAAAAAAAAAACAAAATTGTATTTTTAAAATTTATTAACCCTTTACAGGGAAAAGGGGGAAATGCCAGGTGGGCTCTATAGAGAAAAAGAAGGAAAAGTTAGAAAAACAAAAAGGGTTTCAGTTCTTAAAGGGAACCTGACCCATAGGTTATGGGCCCCCTTGCTGAGGAAAAGAAAAAGCAAGGGGACAGACCTGCTGTTTCCCGCCTGGTCCCTTATTTTTTGAAGTTTGTAGTTTAGAGTATTTTAAAGCTCAAAAACTGGCAATTTTTTGAGGGCCCAAAAAAAGAGTCCAGTTTATTAATGAAAAAAAGGGGTTTTCCCCGCCCACCCTAGGCTACTCCCACCCCCTTTAACCCGTTATTCACATTTTTCTTTCCCCTTTTAAAGTTTAAAAGGTTTTCAGTTGAGGTGGGTGGGGCTAGGGGCCCCCAGGTGGGCGGGGTTTGGGTTTTAAAAAAAAACCCGGGCTCTTTTTCTGGCCTGAAAAATGCAGGTTTTGAGCATTTTAAATACGCTGGATAAATCCAGAATATTTCAAGAATTTAAAGGGGAAAAACCCGCGCCCGGAAACAGGATGTTGTCACTTAAATCCCCCGGGGATACCCCAGCGGCGGGGGAAGGGGGGGCAAAAAATCTATTTTTATTTAAAGTGGGCAGAATTTTTTCAAGTATGATTTTTACAGGATTTTTGGGGCCTTTCCTCTTGCAAAAATTTTAAAGCACCAAAATTTGGGTTGGGGCACAGGGGGAAACAATGTGGGCCTAGGAGAAAGAGAAACATTGAACATTTCTGGGGGAAAAACCTTCTGGAGGGACACTATTAAGGGGAAATGAGTTGGGTTTTTTTAAATGTTTAAAATTTTTTTGGTTAAAAAAAAACATTTTGGGCCTCATGTATGAAAACTTTTCTGGTCAAAAACTCACTTTTTTTTGCCCATTTTGGAAGCAAAACAGAGCCCCAAACAACCCGGGAAAAGCCCAAAAACAACCAGTCGGGCCCTTTTAAAAAACCGGGCGAGGCCCCTAACAACCAAACCGGGACCCTTTAAAAAACCAAAAAGAGCGCCTCTTTCATTTATATAGTGTTTTTGGAAAAAAAAAAGGGGGGCCCCTGATTAGGGTTTCTATGGGGGGCCTTTGTTTGCTGCTTTTGGGGAACAAGGGGAATTTTAGACCAAGACAGTTTTTTTATACATGGATTTATATTTTTAAAGGGTTTTATTTTTTTTTTTTAATTGGGGATTTTTGTTATGTTAAATTTTTATTCATCGAAATGTAGGGCATGATTTATCTTCACTCCCCTTTAAAACGGGAAGACTGGCCCCCGGATATGTCCGCTGGGATCTGTGGTGCAAACCCAAACCCCAAAATTTAAAAAAACCAAAGCTTCTATTCCCCTGACATGCTATCCAAAAACCTTTTCTTTTATTTCCAGCCCGCTTTGGGGACCCCAAAATTTTAAAAAAATGGGAATACTTTATAAACTCCGAATGAAAAATGGGAAATTTTTGGGGGGATTAAATATATTTGGTTAAATTAAAATTTTTATATTTTTAAAAATAATTTTTTTATTTTTATTAATTTTAAATACCTTTTTATAGGGGAAACTTTAAGGTTTTTTTTTGGGGATATTATATTTAAAGTAGTATTAATTTTATATTAAAATTTTTTTTTAAAAAAAATTTTTGGGGGTCTTTTAAAATTTTTTGGGGTTTTATTAACATGTAATATTTTAAATTTTATATAATATTAATTTTTAAAAAATTTTTTTGGGGATAATTTTAAAATTTTTGGGGATATTTTTTCATGTAATATTTAAAATTTTTTTTTTAAAATTTAATTTTTTAAATACTTTTTTTGGGGGGCCATTTTTTGATTTTTTGTGATATTATAACATGTATTTTTAAATTTTTATTTTAATTTTTAATTTTAAACAAATTTTTTTTTGGGGAAACATTTTACCATTTTTTGGGGTTGTATAAAAATATAATATTAAATTTTATAATAATTAATTTTAAAAAACAAATTTTTTAGGAAAATCATTTTTTGATTTTTTGGGGTATTATATAATTTAATATTTTAAATTTTTTTTATAATATTAATTTTTAAAAAAAATTTTGTGGGGATCATTTAAGTTTTTTGGGGGGTATTTTTTTTAAATTTAATATTAATTTTTATTTTAATATTAATTTTTTAAAATACATTTTTAATTTGGAGAAACATTTTAGATTTTTTGGGAAATTTATATTTTTTTTTAAAATTTAAATTTTTACCCTAATATTAATTTTAAGCAAATTTTATAGGGGATCATTTTAGATTTTGTGGGATATTATATAATTTAGTATTAATTTTAAATACATTTTATAGGATATCATTTTAGATTTTTGGGATAATATATCATTTAATATTAATTTTAGATTATATAATTTATTGTTAATTTTGGATTATTTAATTTTATATAGTTTTAAATTTTTCATAAATTACTTTTTTATTTTTATGTTTAGGTTTTGGGAAAAAATGATTTTTTTTTTGCCCCCTTTGGAAAAAACTGTTCCACTCCGAGAACTTTGAGCTCAGAAAGACCACTTTTAAATTTGGTTTTTTGGCTGTTTCTTTTGGGGATTCCATTTCATCAATATGTTAATCCTACGAATCTGGGGGTGGATCCCCCCCCCCCACGCCGCATCTTTGGCCGCAATTTGAAAATGTTTTTGGGGGGGCAAAAATTGGGCAAAAATTGGGTTGCACAAAAGCACCATGTATTGTGATAACAGGTGCACCAATCTCTTTTGGTGAATTTCACTCCAGAACATTTCCAAAATTTACCCAATAATTTCCCTGTCGCCCCGGGTTGTGCAGGGAAAAGACCCGGAATTGATTTTTTTTTCCCTTAGGTTAGAGAGTGGAAAGGGGGAAAAAAATTTTGGCCTTTTTAAAGGGACCCCAAAACGGGCCCTTTTCCCAGCTTGCTGAGTTCACCCCTTGATTTTCTGTAAAAATTTTATAAAATCTTTGTTTAAAATTTTTTTTTTTGTCCATTTGATTTTAGATGTGAAAAAATAAAAAATAAAAAAAACTTTTTGTTTAGGTCTTTGGGCGCACCCTGGAAAGCCATAAAAATTTTTAATTTTTTTTAGTTATGGCCCAAAGTTTGTCTTTGCTAAGGGCACCCTATACAGAGCAGCGGCGAGCTCCATCTCCAGAGAAAACACAGATTCTATGATGTTGACTAATATTCCAGATATCCTGCGATGTTGAAAAAAAAAAAAATTTAAAGGGGTTTCTCGGTTTTTAAACCCAAAAGGAAAGAAATATTGAAAACTGCAGGGGGAAAACATCAGAGCGGGGAAAAAATGTTTTTTTTAAACTGCTTAGGATAAAAAAGAAAGATATCCCGCAACGATTGTGCGGAGAAGTCGGAAAAATATTCACCCAAACCTATTCAAAAATAATCCAAAAATCATTTGTGTAGGGAAAAAAAGCCCTTTTTGAAATTTTTCCATTTCGCAATAGTAAAATGTAACAAATAATAATCACAAAAATGCTGATTATTGGCAATTTAGAATTTTGATGTTGTTTTGGGAAAAACACAGCCTGTTCCCTGCTTTTTAAAATTTTTTTTACAAAAAAAAAAAATGGACAAAATGTTACATTAAAATTTTATTTTTTGAAATATTGAACCAACCCCTTTTGAAAATACAGTTGGGTAAATGGGCCTTTTTTATGAAAAATGTCTGGGGAAAAAAGTCTTTGTTACCCATTTTGGGGGACCAATCAAGCCCATAAAAAACCCAAACAGAGCCCCTAGGGAACCAGAGCCCATATTAACAAATCAGAGCCCATAGCAACCAGAGCCCCTAGCAACCAATCAGAGCCCATAGGAACCAATCAGAACTCAGAGTAACCAATCAGAGCCCATAGCAACCAGTCAGAACTCATAGCAACCAATCAGAGCTCATAGCAACCAATCAAAGCTCATTACAACCAATCAGAGATCAGAGCCACCAATCAGAGATCAGAGCAACTAATCAGAGCTCATAGCAACCAATCAGAACCCGTAGCAACAAACCAGAGCTCATAGCAACCAATCAGAGCCCTTGGCAACCAATCTGAGATCATAGCAACCAATCAGAGCCCATAGAAAACCAATCATAGCTCTGCTTTTGTTTAATATAGTGTTCTGGAGAAATAAAAGCCGAGCTCTGATTGGTTGCTATGGGCTCTGAGTGGTGGCTATGGGCTCTGATTGGTCGCTATGGGCTCTGATTGGTCGCTATGGGCTCTTGTTGCTATGACTGATTGGTTGCTATGGGCTCTGATTGATTGCTGTTGGCTCTGATTGGTCACTATGAGCTCTGTTTGGTTGCTATGGACTCTGATGGGTTGCTATGAGCTCTGATTGGTTGCTATGGGATACAAAGACAGTGTTAGGGTATGTTCACATGCCGTTCTTGCGGGTCAAATTTCGACGCACAATTGTGCAGCAATATGCCCGAATTACACCCTGCAAATAGGGTATTTTATAGCTCTTATTGAGTTCTAGACATATCACTTGTTCCCGGCGTTTAGACGCCAGGGAAAGTAAGCTTCAGGGAGAGCGCTTCGGCCGGCGTGCTTTTGAAGCAACAGGCATATGCAGGCATATAGCCGCGTGGACAGTACACGCTGAAACACGCCTGCAAAACAGGCTACGGCCAAACTTGCCGCAATGTGCGCCTGACAATGCATTTTATTGCGCCAAAGTTTTCGAACGAAACTGCTGTACAAAGTTTGGTGTATAACACTTTCATTCATCCTGTCCTATCATACGCTCCTCTATATCTATTTAGAACTGGTGTGTCGGCGCCAAGGTACAAAAGTGCCTCATGCGAATTCATAGATGTCGCCCTAAGGTTCTGTTCACATCTATATTGAAACTTCCATTCGGAAAGGAAGTGACAGCGAAGTAACAGATCTGTCAATGGCAGTGTCCGATGGGGATTGTTGGGTTCAACCAAGGTTGTCATCGTGGCGTTGGCAAAAATATTGTGCAGCGTTCTGTTATATCAAGAACTAATGTGATGGAGCATCTGATGCAAATGTGAACACAGGGAGACATATATGAACATAGGGAGACCTGTATGATCGGGTCTTTCACCCTTTCCTGGCGTAAAATGCACCTAAGTGAGCGGCTACAATGTCTAATGCACCTAGTGAATGTATTAGGCGCATTGTTTGTAAGACTCAACACTTTCTAATGCTCCTAACATGAGGGAGCGTTTTGGGGGTATTCTGGGGGCGTCGCACCACACTCGTAATATTAGACACATATATGAATGTGGTGCATTACTGCTCGGACAGGCAGACCTATGTCAATGTGCTCTGCCTGAGCCTGAGGAGTCGCAGTGGAGCTGGATTTGCTTTTAGGGAAAAAAATGTCCAATATTTTTCAACTTCCACCAGTGCAATAATAACAAGTAATTTCTGATAATTATCAAACTGTATAAAATTATTATTAAAAAAAATTAAAAAATGTTCATTAAAATGTAAAAAATCTATTATTTAAATTTAATAAAAAATGTTATCATATAAAATTAATATAAACATATATAATATCCCAAAAATATAAAAAATATCTCCTATAAAATGTATTTAAAATTAATAGAATCTAAAACCAATTTTACATTAAATAACCACTGATGATGTTGTGCAGATTTAAAATGTTTGCTACATTAAATTTGAAATGTATTTTTGCTTCCCTCCCCTTTTATTCTACATATGGCAAGAGCCAGCACAGGTATTGCTGGGACCTGTGCTCCACCAAGCAGGATCAGTCCCATAGTTTCTATCACTGACATGCTATTCTAATGACTTTTCTCTTATTTCCAGCCTATCTATAGCCTTTAGACATGTTTGGGGCATTACTTATGTTCCATAATGCACCAAACTAACAGGCAAGTCGCGGGGAACTTTAGACACCATTTATAGTCGCACAAAAACCACTTCCATACATTCAGGCGCATTATACACTGAAAAATAGATGAGAAAATGCACTTCAATGCACCGAGTTCCATACACGTCTCCCAAAATGTCGGCCCAAAAAAACTTAGCCACTCTCCGACATGTGTATGAAGTTTCTTGTGCCAAAAACTGGTGCAAGTCCAACATCCTCGCCACTTTTTTCTGCGCCCATTCTCAGGGGGGCGTGTTGCACCAGATTCACAAGATTAAACACATTTATGAACGTTGCTCAACAGAATGTGGCACAAAAGTGTCGGACTACTCCCTGCCAGTTTGAAAGTGGCGAGACCCGAGACAAATTTTGACGCAGACACTTTTTGCGCCACTTTGTGCATTAGTGTGTCTACCAGCAGGACACCTGCATAACATGCTGTGCGACACTTTCATACAGACTAACAAATGCTGCACTAACCTACTGAGAAGAACGACTGTCGGGGCGGAGCCCCTTTTCATACATGTCCTCTATATACTTATACTACTTCTTCCAGTTGGAACATCTTCTGCTTTGCCTTAAAAAAAAAAAAAGCTGTGTGAAAAACTGCCCCTCAAGCTACATACAATTCAGCCTAATATTTACTTATTTTTGCACGGAATAGAAAATATCATTTTATTGACAGTTAATATATAAATTCTGTAAGGAAAGATAAAGCCAAAAATTGAAAGATAATGAAAAAAAAAATATGTAAACATAGAAAATTCCTACTTTTTTATTTTAGAAATTAGAAATCAGAAGCAAATATTTTAATTGTGAAACACTCCACTACCTGATTTTTTTTTCTCTTCCAAGGGCTGAAAACTAAAAAATTTAGTGTTTTGATATATTGCCATTGATAATGAAAGGAAAATACTATTTTGTGATTTCTAGTTGCCCTATTTCCATCACTGTTAGGCCGTGTTCACACAGCTTATTCCCGACGGATTTGTGAGCCGGATTGCGCTCACAACTCCGGCGTGAATAAGGGGCGGGACAGGGGCAAGGTCAGAGCGCGGCGGGGGCGCCGCTGCCCGGCCCCATAGACAATGCATTGTTTACGGCGCGTCCGCGCCGTAAATAATGTGCATGTCACTTTCTCCCCCCGCGGCGGATTCGCCGAGCGGGGAGGAGCGACGGAATCCACTGTTCTCTATGAGAGCAGTGGATTACCGTAATTGCTCCAACGGATTGGCGCCATACTGCAGCGCAAATCCAGCGCGGAGTACGGCGCCAATCCGCGGACAAATAAGCCGTGTGAACGAGGCCTTACACTTCTGCTTTCCTCCTTGACACTTTCAGCAGGATAAATCTATCGATCCTCATCAGTAAGTCAATGGCAGATTTGCATTCCCCATATTAATTACCCAGTCATAACTTTTGGCAAAACTTTCCAGTATAGACTAAAAAAAACTTAATAGAAAAGACATTAAAAAAAAAATAAAAAATCTAGAATTTTCACCCAACCGAATACAGCATCTAAATATGCCCATTGTTCTAGACTGGTATCACCTGTATGTTCCTTTCCAAAAAAATAAAAAGTGTCCACTTTTAAAGCTCTAAGTGAGACATGTATGAAAATAGATGTGAACTTTGGTTATAGTGTATAATGCACCTGAATCTATGAAAGTTTTTTTTTGTGCTCTGATAAATTGCGCCTAAAGTTTGATGCACCTCGCCTGTGTGTTTGCTGCATTCCGGAACTTTGGCGCATTAGTAATGCCCCAAACATGTAGAAAGGGGAGATAGACTGGAAATAAGAAAAGTAATTAGAATAGCATGTCAGTGATAGAAACTATGGGACTGATCCTGCTTGGAGGACCACAGGTCCCAGCAATACCTGTGCTGTGCCGGCTCTTGCCGTATGTAGAATAAAGGGGGAGAGTAGCAAAAATACATTTCAAATTTAATGTAGTAAAAATTAGAAATGTAAAAAATCTGAACAACATCATCAGTCAGGGGCGTAGCTACAGGGGGTGCAGCGGTAGCAATTGCTACCGGGCCCAGCAGCCTGAGGGGGCTCAAAAGCCCTTTGCCCACATAAGACACCAGTATTGTAAATGGTGCATGGTAACTGGGGGGCCCCATTTCACTTTTCGCACCAGGGCCCAAGAGCTTGAAGTTACGCCTCTGTCATCAGTGGATTATCTAATGTAAATGTATGTGAAGTGAAGGGTGAGAACAGCAAAAATTAAATTTCAACACTGATCACCTTCTGAGAAAAATGTATTTCACTTAATGTAAAAAATAAAAAAAATCTAAAGCTGAACAACATTTTATTTTTAACATGATAAAATATAGGTCAGTGGGTTATTTAATGTAAAAATAATTTTAGATTCTATTAATGTTAAATACATTTTATAGGAGATATTTTAATATTTTGGGATAGATATATATATATTTATATTGCATATGATAATTTTTTTAAATTTCATTTTATAAAGTTAATTATCAGAAATTTTTATTATTGTACTGGTGGAAGGTGAAAAATATTGGACATTTTTGCCCCTTACAGCAAATCCAGCTCCACTGCGACTCCTCAGGCTCAGACAGAGCACATTGGAACAGGTCTGCCTGTCCGAGCAGTAATGCGCCTGGTTTGCCGACCTGCATTCATATATGCGTCTGATATTACGAGTGTGGTGCGACGCCCCCAGACGCCCCCTCATGTTCGGCGCATTAGAAAGTGTCTAATCTATGGAACAATGCACCAAACATGTTCTTTGGATGCTGCAGACATCTCTCACCGCTCACTTTGGCGCATTTCACGCCAGAAAAGGGTGAAAAACCCTTTCATAATGTGTCCCCAAGGGTGACATGTATGAACGGGGCGGCGCTACCTTTTGGGTGCCAAAAAACTGTTCTATAGATGTATGAACAGTCGTACGCCAACGCTTGCGCCAGGCACGGCACTTTTGATTGCACTGAAGATATGCTGAGCTATGCCAGGCATGGCACAGGGCAGATGTATGAGCCCACATAGGACAGGTCCATACACCCTGTCACAGTCTACCCTCTGTTTAGATTCAGATCTGGCGCGTCGGCTCCAAGTTTCATACATTTTAAGATGTGAAATACGTGAGTTCAAATCCAAGCCAGCAGGGTCCCAGAATCTCAGAGGGGAGGGCGACATTCAGGGGGATTCTCCATAGCTCTGGTTCACACACGCAATATTTTTGGTTCTATTTTGAGGCGTTTTTTTTTACCCCCAAAGCCAAGAGTCGCTGATAGTGAACGTTACCAACATAAAGGGAAGACCGCCCACTGCCCTCCTTCTGGTATTTAGTCCTGGGTTAATTAAAGGGATGTTCCCATCTCAAACATTGATATCCTATCACTAGGATATGGCAGCAAAGGCTTATAGGTGCGGGGCCCACCTCTCCGTCCCGCACCTTTGTTGGGAACGGGCTCCTGAAAGTCTCTGTACAGAATGAGGAGAAGGTCAGGTTTGCCCACGACTCTCTATTTTTTTCTGTTGGCGTTCAGGTGTGCATTGTGTTTGACAGGTCTCAAAGTTGGGGACAGGCCCCTTAAAATCTCCATTTAGAACAAAGAGTCAGTCACACTTGCGCCCAACTCTCCATTCTGTTCTATGGGAGTTCCCAGTACAGGGGAGCGATGTGTTCTCCATTCTGTTCTATGGGAGTTCCCAATAGAGGGGAGCGCTGTGTTCTCCATTCTGTTCTATGGGAGTTCCCAGTACAGGGAGCGCTGTGTTCTCCATTCTGTTCTATGGGAGTTCCCAGAACAGGGGAGCCCATGTGTTCCTCCATTCTGCTCTATGGAAGTTCCCAGTACAGATGAGCACTGTGTTCTCCATTCTGATCTATGGGAGTTCCCAGTACAAGGAAGCGCTGTGTTCTCCATTCTGTTCTATGGGAGTTCCCAGTACAGGGGAGCGCTGTGTTAACCCCATTCTGTTCTATGGGAATTCCCAGTGCAGTGAAGTGCCGTGTTCTCCATTCTGTTCTATGGAAGTTCCCGGTACAGGGGAGCGCTGTGTTCTCCATTCTTATCTATGGGAGTTCCCAGTACAGGGGAGCGCTGTGTTCCCTCCATTCTGTTCTGTAGGAGTTCCCAGTACAGGGGAGCGCTGTGTTCTCCATTCTGTTCTATGGGAGTTCCCAGTACAGGGGAGCGCTGTGTTCTCCATTCTGTTCTATGAGAGTTCCCGGTACAGGGAGCGCTGTGTTCTCCATTCTGTTCTATGGGAGATGCCAGTACAGGGGAGTGCTGTGTTCTCCATTCTGGTCTATGGGAGTTCCCAGTACAGGGGAGAACTGTGTTCTCCATTCTGTTCTATGGGAGTTCTGAGTACAGGGGAGCGCTGTGTTCTCTATTCTATGGGAGTTCCCAGTACAGGGGAGCGCTGTGTTCTCCATTTTGTTCTATGGGAGTTCCCAATACAGGGGAGCGCTGTGTTCTCCATTCTGTTCTATGGGAGTTCCCAGCACAGGGGAGTGCTGTGTTCTCCATTCTGTTCTATGGGAGTTCCCAGAACAGGGGAGAGCTGTGTTCTCCATTCTACTCTATGGAAGTTCCCAGTACAGGTGAGCACTGTGTTCTCCATTCTGATCTATGGGAGTTCCCAGTACAGGGGAGCGCTGTGTTCTCCATTCTTATCTATGGGAGTTCCCAGTACAGGGGAGCGCTGTGTTCCCTCCATTCTGTTCTGTAGGAGTTCCCAGTACAGGGGAGCGCTGTGTTCTCCATTCTGTTCTATGGGAGATCCCAGTAGAGGGGAGCGCTGTGTTCTCCATTATTATCTATGGGAGTTCCCAGTACAGGGGAGCGCTGTGTTCCCTCCATTATGTTATGTACGAGTTCACAGTACAGGGGAGCGCTGTGTTCTCCATTCTGTTCTCTAGGAGTTCCCAGTACAGGGGAGCGCTGTGTTCTCCATTCTGTTCTATGGGAGTTCCCTGTACAGGGGAGCGCTGTTTTCTCCATTCTGTTCTATGGGAGTTCCCAGTACAGGGGAGCGCTGTGTTCTCCATTCTGTTCTATGGGAGTTCCCAGTACAGGGGAGCGGTGTGTTCTCCATTCTGTTGTATGGGAGTTCCCAGTACAGGGGAGCGCTGTGTTAACTCCATTCTGTTCTATGGGAATTCCCAGTACAGGGGAGAGCTGTGTTCTCCATTCTGTTCTATGGGAGTTCTGAGTACAGGGGAGCGCTGTGTTCTCTATTCTCTGGTCGTTGCCAGTACAGGGGAGGGCGGTGGTCTCTATTCTATGGGAGTTCCCAGTACAGGGGAGCGCTGTGTTCTCCATTCTGTTCTCTGGGGGTTCCCAGTACAAGGAGCGCTGTGTTCTCCATTCTCCTCTATGGAAGTTCCCAGTACAGGGGAGCACTGTGTTCTCCATTCTGTTCTATGGGAGTTCCCAGTACAAGGGAGCGCTGTGTTCTCCATTCTCCTCTATGGGAGTTCCCAGTACAGGGGAGCGCCATGTTCTCTCCATTCTGTTCTTTGGTAGTTCCCAGTACAGGGGAGCGCTGTGTTCTCTCCAATCTGTTCGATGGGCGTTCACAGTACACGGGAGAGATGTGTTCTCCATTCTACTCTATGGGAGTTCCCAGTACAGGGGAGCGCTGTGTTCTCCATTCTGTTCTATGGGAGTTCCTAGTACAGGGGAGCGCTGTGTTCTCTCCATTCTGTTATATGGTCGTTCCCAGTACAGGGGAGCACTATGTTCTCCATTCTGTTATATGGTCTTTCCCAGTACAGTGGAGCACTATGTTCTCCATTAAGTTCTATGGAAATTCCCAGTACAGGGGAGCGCTGTGTTTTCTCCATTCTGTTCTATGGGAGTTCCCAGTACAGGGGAGCGCTGTGTTCTCCATTCTGTTCTATGGGAGTTCCCAGTACAGGGGAGCGCTGTGTTCTCCATTCTGTTCTATGGGAGTTCCCAGTACATGGGATTGGAATGTTCGGCCAGTAGTTCGACCGTTCTAATTCCCATAGAACAGAATGGAGAGTGATTCACAAGTGTCACCAACTCTCTGTTCTGAATGGAGAATTTAAGGGGCCTGTTCCCAAGATAGGTGCCGGTCCCAGAGGTGGGATGCTCAACTGTTGGGCATTTATTACATATCCTATTGATTGGCCCTAAATGTCCCAGATAGTACCATCCTCTTTGAGCACTACAAATGTTATTGGTTCCAACCTGCCAAACAGCTACATACGTGTATCAAAATTAAGGTAAAAAAAGCCCAAATGACAAGGACGTGAAAATAGTTTAAAATAAAAAGTTATACATCTCTATTTTATGTGACTTCACTTGTGTAATTTTTGGTGCCGGGTTTTGTTGTGTTTTTTTGATACAACAAATAAAAAAAAACAAAAAAAAAAACCAGAACAGCCCCATAAAATAACAATAAATATTATCTAGATAATATAAATAAAATACAGTCCATACAATTAAAATTAGGTGAGAAACATAGTACATGTATAGGAAACATAGTAAAGTGTAATAAGTGTTCTGTCCCCAACATAAACCCACCATAATAATGGAAACATGAAGCGATACAAACAGTAATTACTTCAAACCAAAAAAGAGTAAAGTGTAAAAGACACCAGAAATACAGACACACATCCTCGAGGCAAGTTTTGCCATAGGTTCCTTTTTGGGCAGCTCAGAGGAGGCTGCAGTGAAACCGGCGTTGGGTACTCGGGCGCCGGTCCGGTGTCTGTTTATGCTCTGTTTTTTTACATTTTTTTTGGTTCTCATACCTTTGTCTTGATGCAATTGTTATTTTGTATCTAATTAGGTTTCTGTTACAAGACATTGTTACGTTGTGGGCAGTAGACTCAATACTTTGTTATCCCCATTGGACATTTATATTATGTTTATTATGGTTGCTTCAACGGTTGGATACCTCTTTCTTTTGGTTGGTATTTTTACCTGCTTTTAGTCATGTGATTTAAATAAAATTTATGATCTTTTTTGGTGCTGTTCCGTTTTTTTTATTTGCAAGCTACTCCTGAGAAACTTATATAAACATAGACACGATACAGAAGAGAGATCCGAAAAAATCCTACATTTGAAGAACATTTATAGGCCATCAGGCTCGGACTGGCCCACAGGGGAATAGGATAATCCCCCGGTGGGCCCTTGTGCATGACAGACCTGGAGATGTTTTTTAACTGCATATATATCCTCAGAAGAGGCAAAAAAAAAAAAAGCAGAGAAAGAAGCAAAAAGCAAGAGGCAGAGTATAGGAGGCAGGTACAGTCATTTACAGTAGCTCTAGGGTGAGTCCCTAAAATAAACTCCACAGAAACAACTCAACTGGTGGGCCCTTAGAGTCAACCCATGGGCCCTAGACAACCCAGTCCGATACTGTTTATCATAGCCCTCCAGGTTTGTATTTTTTAGCTTATTTTTTTTATTTCATAGCCAGAGGAGGATATGACCTGGGATGTGTGAAAATTGGGACCAATTTGCTGCAGAAATTTTGCGCAGTAAGGGCGACATATATGAACGGGGCTGTGCCATTTTTTTGCCCTGCTTTGAGCCAAATAAACTGTCATAGCCCTGATCTATAGATGTAGGAACCAGAAGCAAAACTTGAAGCTCCAGGGCCCTAGTGCAAAAAGAGAAATGGGCCCCCCAGTTACAATGTGCTACTTACAATGCTGACATCTCCTTATGTGGAAGAAGAGCTTTTGGGCCCCCTAAGGCTGCAGTGCCCGGTCGGGACTGCTACCTCTGCACCCCCTATGGCTACGCCCCTGGTATGATCCATTACATGCCAATACTTGAAGCATTCTGCACCAAACACGACACTTTAGTATGCACCAAAGATGCAGGGCGTGCTGCACCAGAGTCATACAATGTGGCAAAAATGTGCCAAAAATGCGCTAAAATTTGGCGCCAACCATGTACATTCATCCCAGTCTGAGTGTCCTGGCTGAGACAACAGTTGCCGTAGAATAGGACACATGTATAAAGGGCTCAGAAACACTTTCATACAGACTGTCGGACACTATTAAAAACATAGGACGACGTGTATGTAGAGCTCATTTTCAATGTTCTGTCAAGTAATGCATCAAAAGTAACAGTTCCACCATTTTTTTCCTATGTATGGCGCTGTACTCGGGCATGTTTGGTACCACTGTGCACCAGACCCGACACTTATTAATGCTCCTAACATGAGGGGGTGTTCTGGGGGCGTCGCTCCACACTCGTAATATTAGACACATATATGAATGTGGTTCAGCAAAACTAGGCGCATTACTGCTCGGACATGCAGACCTATCCCAATGTGCTCTGCCTGAGCCTGAGGAGTCGCAGTGGAACTAAATTTGCCGTTAGGGAAAAAATGTCCAATATTTCTCAACTTCCACCAGTGCAATAATAAAAAGTGATTTAAGATAATTATTAAACTATATACAATTAAATTACAGAAATTTCATAATAAATTATACAATATAATATTAATATAAAATTATATAACATCCCGAAACTATAAATTATCTCCTGTAAAATGTATTTAGAATTAATATCACCTAAAATTAATATTAAATTACCTAATATAAATTCAGGAAACCAATACAGCATTGACCATAAATCTTGTTCTCAATTATCTGTTTTAGCAGCCATTGTCGAATTCCGGCATTCATTTATACACATGTTCGGCACATTACTAAGGCACGAAAGTACCGCGGCCCGCCAGACACATAGGTGCCATTTATGAGCTCGCATTCACCACTTTCATATATTCAGGCGCATTGTACACTGAAAAAAAAGACATGAAAAATGGTATTGAGGCGCCAGATTTCATGCATGTCGCCCATAGGAAGAACTGGCGAGTCGGCACCAGATTCAAACATGTCGCCCAAAATCCACAAGAAAAAGTCTACAACAGGCTGTGCGGATTTTGGTGCCGATTTTGTTGTGGATTTTACCCCATTCCAATAAGGAAAATAAGCAATAAATCCACAACTGATATTATGCTGTAGTTTCGAAAATCTCCACCACAGACCAATTATCATGAGATGAATTTCCACCATATGGGCAAAATTCCATGTACAGCAGGGGTCACAAACTGCGGCCCTCCAGCTGTTGGGAAACTACAACTTTCATCATGCATTTATATAATCTATAACAGTGGGCATGATGGGAGATGTAGTTTCCCAACAGCTGGAGGGCCGCAGTTTGTGACCCCTGATGTACAGTGTATGGTTAATGTGTGTAATCCGTGGCAGATTTTCCATCCGGAAATCTGTGATAAAAAATCATGTGCATTCACCAACAGAATCAAAATGTGGCCAATTTTTCTACTGCAAATTTTCAACAAATTTGGAGCAAAATCTGCGTGTGTTACAAGTGTTGATTCATCATGGACTTTTACCTTTTTTAAAAAACTCGAAAGGCAAAACCTGCAAAAAAAATGAACATGCTCCAGATTTCCATGCAACACGGAATGAGATTCGTCAGATTTCATTAACTTATATGGCCTTGTACTCCTCTGAGGATTTTACCTGCAAAAATCCACAAGTAAATTCTGAGACTCATCGACAATCTTTACATTTAAACTTATCTATTTACTAAATTTTATTTTTTTTAAATTTATGGTGAATTTGGCTTGAGAAAAATTACACCAACACTGCATAAAAACTCATTGATGCACTGAAAATAGCTAGGTGGGTAAAATTCTTAAGTAGAACATACAAATGATTGTCTAATTTTTTTTTAATATCATTTAGAAAATATACTGCAAATATTTATAAAATTATACCTGAACATACCCAGTGTTAAAAATAATTGTCTAATTTTTTTATATAAATTAGAAAATATACTGCAAATATTTATAAAATTATACCTGAACATACCCAATGTTACAAATAATTGTCTAATTTTTTTATATAATTTAGAAAGTATACTGTAAACATTTATAAAATTAAACCTGAACATACCCAGTGTTACAAATAATTGATTACATTTTTTTCATATAATTTAGAAAATATACTGTAAATATTTATAAAATTATACCTGCACATACCCAATGCTACAAAAAATTGTCTAAATGTTTTTTATAGTATTTAGAAAATAAAAATATACTGTATTTATAAAATTATACCTGAACATACGCAGTGTTACAAATAATTGGCTAATTTTTTTTATATAATTTAGAAAATATACTGTAAATATTTATAAAATTAACCTGAACATATTCTCTTTTGTTCAAATAATTGGCTAATTTTGTTTTTTTAATTTTAAGAAAATATTATTTGTAAATGTTTTAATATAATTAATACATGACCCATTAACAATATTTTTTTGCCTTTTAACTTTTTTTTCAGCTTTTTTTGGTCACTTTTTGCTAAGTTTAAAGTTTATCTATGTCTTATGTTATACATAATACACATCGCCTATTACATGACCCTCATTAGGACAACAAAAAGGTCCCAGACCTTCAAAATCAGTCACAAGAAACCTTGGGCCACGTGTATGAAAACTTTATGGTCTAAAACTCACCTTTTTGCCCATAGGTTACTATGGGCAAAAAAGTGAGTTTTTGACCAAAAAGTTTTCAAACATGTGGCCCCTTGAGTGTAGACTATAGAGAGAAAAATAAGGAGTATTACCAAATACCATCCTGTGTTGCAATAGGGATGCAATATTTTTGGGTTGTTTGCCTTTAGAAAATTTGAAATTACACATTTGGACAAATATAGCAATGGCTTTAAGAGTAACTGTTGTTTTAAATTTTGGTCGAGCGATGAAGGCTATGTCATCTTCTTTTGTCTACATAACATGTTATATGAAGTGTCATTGAATGCTGGAAACCTTGAGAGAATGTTTTCTGGCACGAGCTAAAAGCAGACTGATTTTGACAGGAAATCTCCAAAGCGGAGTTATTTTTTTTTTTTTTTCACAAAGATACTACAATATAAATATTGTTGCAACTAATACTACATAAATCATTCAAGAGCATGTAAATGAACAAACCACACACGTGTTCCCTGTGTTATGGCTACTTCACGGAAGAAATTTTATACCGTTATGTCAGTGCGGAAAGAGAAACTATAATTCATTTCAAATTTTCCTGGAAATCTGAAACAGCTTTCTTCCTCCCCCAAAAAAATAAAAAAAGGAACAAAATTATAAGAAATATGTAAAAAAAATGTAATTTTAAATTTCAGAATTACTGGAATTCAAAAACAGTAACTGTACAAAGAAAATGTAGACTAATGCATAGACAGAACTGAACACATTAGCAGCTGGACGTACAGTAGAGTCATTTTACATGACGACAAATAGGAGAGTCAATAATATCTTAAACATAAGTTTTTCTAAGTTGTAGGTGGTGAATTTTTTCCTCTTAGTGCTCACTTAGAATTTCATGACGACCTATCGGCCTCAGTGAGTCAATTTTATTTTATTGATTTTTTTGCTTTATCTGTAATCAAGATTTGCCTGTGCATTTTTATGTTGAATGTTTTGCTATTTTTTAAAAATTCTATTTGTATTTTTTTATATAAAAATTATGAGATGTTTTCTTTTTCTTTTTCAGAGTTCACTTTTGGGATGTGATGACTAATAGAATACTGGTAACTACATTCAGACTGGTTGCATTATATGACAGTGATGTAGTATAGCAATGTGTGTTTGTGGTTGTATAGACTGAGATAGACCCATTTTTTATTTTTAATCAGTCAAAATAAATCAAGTCAAAAATATTTGGAGATAATATCCAATATGATGACAAAAAAAAAAATCGTTTAGTTGTATTATCCAAAATGATGAAAAAGCATAGAAGAAGAAAAAAATACAAATTTAGGGAGACTTGTATGAAGGAAGGGGATTCGAAGTGAATGATCATGTCTTGTTTTCAGTGTATAATGCGCCTGAATGTATGAAAGTATTTTTTGTGCGATTATAAATGGTGTCTCAAGTTCCCGCCCCTCGCCTGTGTGTTTGGCGCATCACGGAACTTTGGCACATTCCGGAACTTTGGCATATCACGGAACTTTCCTGCAATCCGAAACTTTGGTGCATTGCAGAACTTTGCCATATTCCGTAACTTTGGCGCATTCCGGAACTTTCTCGCATTCCGGAACTTTGGCGTATCACGGAACTTTGCCGCATTCCAGAACTTAGGCGCATTAGTAATGCACCAAACATGTGTAAAGGCTATAGATAAAAGAAAAGTCATTAGAATAGCCTGTCAGTGATAGAAACTATGGGACTGATCCTGCTTGGAGGACCACAGGTCCCAGCAATACCTGTGCTGTGCCGGCTCTTGCTGTATGTAGAATAAAGGGTGAGAGCAGCAAAAATACATTTCAAATTTAATGTAGTAAAAATTTAAAAAAAATCTGAACATCATCAGTGGTTATTTAATGTAAAATTACTTTTAGATTCTATAAATTTTAAATCCATTTTATAGGAGATATTTTTAGATTTTTAGGATAGTCTATATTTTTATATGATCAAATTTTTTCATTAAATTTAAATAATTTAATTTTCTATAGTTTAGGAATTATCAGAAATTACTTTTTATTATTGTTCTGGTGGAAGTTGGTAATATTGAACATTTTTTGCCCTAACAGAAAATCTAGTTCCACTCCGAATCCTCAGGCTCAGACAGGTCACATGGGAATAAGTCTGCCTGTCCGAGCAGTGATGCGTCTGGTTTTGACGACCCACATTCACATGTGTCTAATGTTACGAATGTGGTGCGACGCCTTCATGTTAGGTGCATTAAAAAGTATCGAGTCAAGAGAACAATGCGCCTCACACATTCATTAGACACATTAGACATCGTAGCCGCTCACTTTGACGCATTTTACGCCAGAAAAGGGTGAAAAACCCGATCATACAGGTCGCCCTTAGTTTTAGGTGTTATCTAATGTGATGAAAAAGGAAAAAGAAAAGGATACAAAAAAAGTTTTAGGTATTATCCAATAGGATGAAAAAAGAAAAAAAATAATAATAAAGGAGAAAAGATTCTTGTTGTATTATCCAATATGATAAAAATAAAATTAAAATAAAAAAAGAGTGTTGCACCTATTATCCAATGTGATTAAAAAGAAAAGAAAAAGAAAGAAAAACATTTTTCGCTGCAAGTATTATGTGATGAAAAAAAGGACAAAAAACACATTTTAGTTGTAGGTTATTCAATATCCATTAGAATAAATTATATTGTGCAATCTGATGAAAGATGAAAAAAATAAAGAAAAGAAAATGTATTTTTTTTTTTAGACCACATCATTGTCCAACTTTCAGGAATTCTCTCTCAATTTACTCCATAAAAATTCCGGAATAGGGCCACAGAGAAGGAAATACATTCTCTTCAGCCACCATTTCAATAATAAGCATTTTATACCAGAAAAAGTAGATCAGAATTGGAAGACTGAAAGCAGATTATTCCAGCATAAAAAAAAAAATCCAGTGAAAACAAAAAAATTCATTTAATCCCATAAAAGAGGGGTGAGGTGATGGCCACGGTTATCTCACTGACGCGTTTCGAGTGTAATCTTTTGTGCTGTGTCAGTGAGATGATCATGGCCGTCACCTCATCACTCCTTTAAAGGATTAGAATATATTTTTGATTTTTACTGGATTTAAAAAAAAAAAAAATTAAAAAATTATGCTTAAAAAATCTACTTTCAGTTTTTGGATTATCAGTGTAGCCTCCCTTCCTCTGACAGCTTCCAGGCATCGATTTTTTTTTTTTTTTTTTTAATTTGGGAAATCATCACCAATACCATATAGGTGAGTCATACACCATACACCACTTTCATTGTCAGACCAGAACTTTTAACTCAGCTGTGACTTGTCTTGAAATTTAAAAAAAAAAAAAAAGTAGGTGACATACTTTTAGAATTATTTTCAACCTTTTGACTACTTGAGACAACTCTTCTTGCTGGGATGTGATTTCTGGTGAAGGGGCAAATCTTTTTGGTGCATAGAGAATGGGAATTAATATAATTTTGGAAAAGGGGGGAAAAGAGCAAAAAAGAAAAAAACAATAGATTTTTTTTTTTTTAGATTTGTATGCAAAGAAACACAAAGAGCGACATGTATGAATGTTGGCGCTGCAGGCCAGTTCTAAATCACTTAATGGCAGTGTAAAATGCACCAGATATGAAGCTTTCTTCTACAGGTCATACATACAGGCAGGGCTGCCGTACAGGGGGTACAGCCAGTACTCTTGTACGGGGCCCGGCAAGATAAGGCAGCTCACTGCATGTTTATTTCAAATGATAGAAAAGAGCACGGCGCAACCAAGCGCCGCGCTCTCCATAGTGCCCGGCGGCTGGCTGCGCTGCTGGGAGGGGGCTCGCGCTCCCGACCACAGCTGCGCTCCGCCTCCTATATTTTTTTTAACTTAAATCTCCTGCACATTGTAGCCAGAGCTGGGACCATCCTCTTCTCTGTCTGTGGGCGGGATGAGGAACAATTTGAATCCATGAGGTCCCGCCCCGAGGGGCGGGGTCTCATGGATTCAAATTGTTCCACAACCTGCCGCTGGGCAGAATACAGCACGGCGCGGACAGAGAGATGAGGTCCCGGCTCCGGTTACAACACACAGGAGATGTAAGTAAAAAAAAACATGTTCATCTGTAACCAGCAGCTGGGACTCCCTCAGTTGCACTCCTCGCTCTCTCCCCCCAGTCATATTTGCGTGGGGCCCCCATCTCCCCACAGCCACATCTTTGTGGGGGGCCCCCATCTCCCCACAGCCACATCTTTGTGGGGGCCCTCATCTCCCAACCAGCCACATCTTTGTTGGGGGCCCCCATCTGACCCCAGCCACATCTTTATGGGGGACCCATCTCCCCCCAGCCATATCTGTGTTGGGGGCCCCATCTCCTACCAGCTACATCTGTGTGGGGTCCCTATCTCTCTGGTCATGTGTGTGGGGTCCCTCTCATGCGTCCACATGGCCGGAGGGAGGAGGGGGCCATCTCACACGCCCACACGTCCCCCCAGCTGTGGAGGCGCGTGAGAGGACCCCCTCCTCCATCATGTGTGGGTGTGTGACTACAGGGGGCCCTAAAAGTAGAGGGGAGCTATTATGCCAAAAGAGGGCCTTAACTACAGGGGGGCCCTCATCGGAGTGGGGGGCTGGGTTGGCTGGGGGGCGGAGCTAGGGACGGAGTGGGTGGGGTCCAGATGCTCCAGCTGTATGGGGCCCCAAAATTTCTGATGGCGGCCCTGCATACAGGATAGTGTAGAGCCAATACCACAAGTCTGGCTCAGGCACCACCTTTACCCTGGTCTGGCTGTTCTTCTGCAGGTCATACATACAGGATAGTGTAGAGCCAATACAACAAGTCTGGCTCAGGCACCACCTTTACCCTGGTCTGTTCTTCTGCAGGTCATACATATCAGGGCAGTGTAGAGCCAATACCACAAGTCTGGCTCAGGCACCACCTTTACCCTGGTCTGGCTGTTCTTCTGCAGGTCATACATACAGGGCAGTGTAGAGCCAATACCACAAGTCTGGCTCAGGCACCACCTTTACCCTGGTCTGTTCTTCTGCAGGTCATACATACAGGGCAGTGTAGAGCCAATACCACAAGTCTGGCTCAGGCACCACCTTTACCCTGGTCTGTCTGTTCTTCTGCAGGTCATACATACAGGGCAGTGTAGAGCCAATACCACAAGTCTGGCTCAGGCACCACCTTTACCCTGGTCTGTTCTTCTGCAGGTCATACATACCGGGACTTGTTTTGCAAATACCACAAGTCTGGCTCAGGTTCACCTTTATCCTGGTCTGTTCTTCTGCAGGTCATACATACAGGGCAGTGTAGGCCTATATCCACAAGTCTGGTCAGGCACCACCTTTACCCTGGTCTGGCTTTTCTCTGCAGGTCATACATACAGGGCAGTGTAGAGCAATACAACAAGTCTGGCTCAGGCACCACCTTTACCCTGGTCTGTTCTTCTGCAGGTCATACATACAGGCCAGTGTAGAGACAATACCACAAGTCTGGCTCAGGCACCACCTTTACCCTGTTCTAACTGTTCTGCGCCTAAATTTGCCATCAAAGAATCATAAATGTGTCCACTTCTATGAATGTGGAGGGACACCCTCAGAACGCCCCTAATATTTGGCGCATTACAAAGTTTATACATTTGGAATGTGACTGTTCATACATCTATAGAACACGGCTACTACAGCTTTTTAGCACAAAGTACACATATGGGCTGCGGCAGTTGGCATGGTGTCCACCCAAAAAAACGTCGTAAACTCTGTCCATCTTATGTATGAATGGTCGTGCACCAAAGTCCAACATCCACGGCACTTTTGTCAGCGCCAATTTGTGGGGGGAGTGTCGCACCACATTGATAACATTATAAATCTTTATGAATGTGGCTCAACTGAATGGAGCACAAAAGTGTTGGTCTAATCCACACCAATTTCATAGCAGCGAGGCTGAAACAAATTTTGGTGCAGGCACTTTTTGCGCCACTTTTTTGGCTCATAAATGGGTCTCAAAATGGGGCACATTTATAAATTTCCATACAAATTGACGAATGCTTCATTTCGACTGTCGAGGCCGTGACACTTTTCATACATGTCTTCCAAAGTTCACAAATTTTTGGGGAAACGGCTCCAAAATGGTATTTTGGTATTTTTATTAAATTTTTTTAACTAAAAAAAAACACATTAAAAAAATCACTAAAAATATTACCTTAAAAAGAAGAAATTTCGGGATATAGGGAAAAATATTTGAAATAATGAATGAAGTGCAAGAATAATTGCTATCTGCTGCCCGGGCGAGGCACAACGTCACCCCGCCTGTCCGGGCTATTGATAGTAGTGGTAACTTTCAGATTCTATTCCAGTTTTTGTGAGAGCTCCAGACTCCGTCCATCCAACCTGTGATTGACAGGGGCAGGTTGAGCAGCAGTTTCAGGGCAGGTCGTTAGCATCTGACACTGAAAGAAAATGCAACCTCTCCACATCCAGGAGGAAATCTGCAGCTTCAGGGAATTCTCGGGGGCGGTGATGCATTGAGGTCGGAGCTCCATGACTTTACTCCTAGAGAGCTGGGTCAGGTTTGTCTCGTGAACTGAATGTGTGTTTGGTACAATTGTAATGGTTCAGCCCTCGAAATCTTTTCTTCTGCATAGAGAAAAATATATTATTGGAGTGAATGTTCTTCTCTGTGGCTCAACATTTCACCCAGTACTGTATAGGGGCCATATTCAAAAGGATCCCTCACCCAATGGTCAGTAGAAGTCTATGGAATAAATAAAACTATGTATCAAGAATTAAAGAGGTTGTCTCACTACATTGATTCATCTTACCTAAGTCTTGTTTTCTTGGTTTCATACTGACTTCCACTAGGCTGCAGTAGAAGACAGGTCTGTAGCTATAGTGACCAGTGCTGGAAGCCTATAAGGAGAGATTGAACAGATCTGTAGCTATAGCAACCAGCGCTGGCAGCCAATCAGAAGAGATAGAACAGGTCTGAAGCTATAAAGACCAGCGCTGGCAGCCAATCAGGAGAGATTGAATAGGTCTGTAGCTATAGAAACCAGTGCTGTCAGCCTATCAGGAGAGATTGAACAGGTCTGTAGCTATAGCAACCAGCGCTGGCAGCCTATCAGGAGAGATTGAATAGGTCTGTAGCTATAGAAACCAGTGTTGGCAGCCTATCAGGAGAGATTGAACAGGTCTGTAGCTATAGAAACCAGTGCTGTCAGCCTATCAGGAGAGATTGAACAGGTCTGTAGCTATAGCAACCAGGGCTGACAGCCTATCAGGAGAGATCAAACAGGTCTGTAGCTATAGCAACCAGTGCTGGCAGCCTATCAGGTAGATTGAACCAGGCCTGTAGCTATAGCGACCTGAGGAGCTGATGCAGCCCATACAAGAGGGGATAACTAGGAATAGGTAGGACACTGTTAATGGACACATATTGCAAAGTGACTTGTTTTTGCAAGATCTTTAACATAAAAAGCAGCGATCCCTGTAGTGAGACAACCCCTTTAAACATTGTTTCTCCATTTATAAAACAAGACATAAATTCGCATAACATGGACATTTTTTGAGGTTTTTAGTTCACATTTTTAATCACATCTGCTTAAGCCCAAATCCCAATCAGCAAGGGGACCTCAAATGCAGGTGGGAACCTACTCTATTAATACTTCTCTTGGTGCCTGTTCAGACCTCCACACTTCAGGGAGAGAAGATTCCAGCTTCAAGTTACTCTGCATTGATTTAACCCCTTAACGACCCTGGACGTATGAGTACGTCCCAGGGCCGCTAAGGAGCTTTGCAGGGGGATCGCTCCGCGACCCCCCCCGCCAGCCGGTGGGTGTAGAGGCTGAATCACCGCTAACACCCGAATTAACAGCCCCCGGCGGGTG
This sequence comes from Phyllomedusa bahiana, assembly GCA_025379985.1. Taxonomy (NCBI): domain Eukaryota; kingdom Metazoa; phylum Chordata; class Amphibia; order Anura; family Hylidae; genus Phyllomedusa; species Phyllomedusa bahiana. The sequence goes on from JAODAL010007677.1 coordinate 70,048, forward strand.
GCGTCGCCCGTGGCCTGTTAACCCGTCAGACACCGCGGCAAAGATGGGCGTGGCGTCTAAATGAAGATCGGTGCCGCGCACCGATCTTCAGGGTGATCGGCATCGCCGGAGTATACCTGCAGCGATCCGACGGCCGGACACGGCAGTGGGGAGCCCTGTGAACGCTCCCGTCACTGCCATGTCCTGATTTGCCTCACTTCCAGCCGTAGACAGGAAGTGGGGAAACCGCCATCTTGGTACAGTCTAATGCATTGTCTATGCAATGCATTAGACTGTATTAACAATTGCGTCCCCCAGTGGTCAAGCACTATAGGGGGACTCAATGTTACAGTGGAAAAAAAAAAAGTTTTCAAGTACAAAAAAAAAGTATTAAAAGTTCAAATCACACCACTTTCGCCATTTTACAAATAAAATCATTATAACAATAAAAAAGTGACACATATTTGGTATCGTCGCGTCCGAAAATGTCCGATCTGTAAAAATATAACATAATTTATCCCGTGCGCTGAACACCGTAGAAGAAAAAAAAATTCCAAACGCCAAAATTGCGTTTTTGGTCATTTTACGTCACTCAAAAAATGGAATAAAAGTGATCAAAAAAGTCGCATGCATTCCAAACTGCTAGCGATAAAAAGTACACTTCAGCCCGCAAAAAAATGCCGCCTCACTGACATCCGTAGGTGTTAGTGCAAAAAAGTTATTGGTCGCACAGAATGACGCCGCGTCGCAATTTACAAAACTACAATATCTTTGCAATTTTTTTTACGGTACAAAAACCTAAAGGAAACCCTACATGTTTGGTATTGCCGGAGGCGTATCAACCTGTAGAATACAAAGAACACATTATATTTACCGAAGATTGAACGCCATAAAAACAAAACACCCGCAAACATGGTGAAAATACGTTTTTTTCACAATTTGTCCCACTTGGAATTTTTTTGCGGTTTCCCAGTATATTCTATAGTACAGTGAATAACACCATTAGAAAGTCCATCTTGTGCCGCAAAATAAAAGCCCTCATGTGTCTATGTAGGTGGAAAAAGAAAAAGGTTATGGCTCTGGAAAGGCGAGGAGGGAAAAACGAACGTGTCAACAACAAAAAAAACGCCGGGTCCTTAAGGGGTTAAAAGCCTGTGCAGCTGGGTGGAGTGTAAGAAGACCAAAGAGGGGGCAGCTACTCCCTATACTAACAGTCAAGAAAACAATATTTGGTTCTGCACATCCCAAAAAACTTTTTTGAAAAAAATGAGCGTAGGTGCACACTGGTGTAGCAGCAACATACAAACACAATCCAATATCAGCAGCACACTACTAGCGAAATAAAACTATCAAATAGAAGTCGGAGAAAAGAAGGGGGACCTGGCGCTCGTGGCTGAAGAAAACCTCGGTTGAGGCAACGCAATGAAATTTAAAATAAACGAATTTATTATTTTTAAAAGATGCAACGGAGTTCTGACCTTCACACTATTAAAAACAAATAAAACTAGCACTACCCTTGATGCGTTTCACGCCGAATACCGGCGCTTCCTCAGAAGGAATGTACCTTACTTCTGAGGAAGGTAAATTACTTCTGAGGAAGCGCCGGTACATGGCGTGGAACGCGTTAAGTGTAGTGCTTGTTTTATTTGTTTTTAATAGTTGAAGGTCAGCACTCCGTTGCATCTTTTAAAATTAATAAATACATTTATTTTAAATATCATTGCGTTGCCTCAACCGAGGTTTTCTTCAGTCGGGGGCAGCGGGTCCTTCTTCTTTTCTCGGACTATCCATTGCTGCTGGAGCGGTTCTGGAATCGGAGACCTGCGGCTGCCGTGTTGTAGGCACAGACGGAGAGCCTTGTAAGCGCCTACGAGAGTTGTGCCTCTATACTAGTAGCACAACTCCACAAGCTGAGCATGACCATTACTCATCATTAACATCAATGTTACAGACGTACTTTACATTGTGCCCCCTCTGTTTTTTGGTTTTCTGCTATAGAAAAGGCACATGGGAATACTTGGAAAAGCATTTCTGCTACTTAGAATACATGAAAAATGTTTGAGGTTCTTAGTTCACATTTTTGAACAAAACTGCTTAAGATCACTCCACTCAGCAAGGGGACTCAATTAACAGGTGGGAACTCTAATGCTGTTTTTCCAAAAATATCTATGTCCTTTTTGTGCGAGAGAGCGGTGGTGCTGCTGAATAATTGTAAGTGTATGTATATTGCTGCCAACAAACCAGTGACACCTATGCTCATTTTCTCCTCAAAAAGTTTTTTGTGATGTCCAGGAACCAATATTGTTTTTCTTCTACACTGTTCTATGGGGGAGTGCTGCCCCTCAATTGTTTTTTTGCCCTCCGCCCACCTGCACAGGCTTCTAACTCAATGCAGAGTACTTTGTATCCAGAACCTTCTCTCCCTGAAATGTGGAGGTCTGAACAGGCACTAAGAGGGGTATCGTTAGTGTAGGTTCCCACCTGTATTGAGGTCCCCTTGCTGATTGGGAGGTGGCTTAAGTAGTTTTGATCAAAAATTTGAACTTAGAACCTCAAAAATTATCTGTATTCAAGTCAGCAGCTTCACACACACTAGTCTCCTAAACATTCCTACAACAGTGCCACACTCTTCAGCGCGTGTGACTTTAGAGTGAGCGTGATCACACACTGCACTACATGTATTGGACAGAGAGCGTTCTTTTTGTGCTCTAGTACCCAACTACACACACAATAAATGTAGCGAGACGATAAGCGGTTAACACACAAGGTCTGTGCAACACACACACAGCCAACCATCAAGCCCTGCAACCTATACTAGGCACTAGGTAATACAATGAAATCTCACGTGGCAGTCACTTGATCTATGGACCCACTATATCAGCCCAAACATCAACTGGCTCGGTCATCCACAACCCAACCAAAAATACCCTGTACACAAATCTATTTCTATATCTATCTATCTACAACACACACAACACACACACAGACAACCCCACCTCCCGCCAATCACGCAATGAGCGCACGCGCGGCGATGCCTAAGCGCGCGTGCGAGCTAGCGCTCGCCTTCTGCGCTCAATACACTCAGTCTCGAGAGTGCGAGCGTGCAGGCCTGTCATCGGCGCATCCGAGTTACACATGGACATACCCCGCATGACCCCACAACAACGTGACCACCGGAGCGATTACAGCAGAGCCTCATACTACACGCCACAGCCGCACGACGCCAACAACCACATACTGAACCTCGTACACACACACAACGCGGACGCGAATCTCTCCACGCGAGCTAATTGCGCGAGTAGCGGTCAATACTCTCTCTCTCTATCATATAAACACTACAACAAAAGCCTCACATCCTCCGAGGCACACCCGCGAGAGACGAGATCCGACGAGAATCCACACATCTCAATCACTGCACGCACATTTGAACACATCTCAATCAAGCACACTCCACATAGGACACATCATTAACTTAGAGCAGTGTAAGCGAAGACAACTCCGAGATCCCCATGGTTAAGAGACAAGGCGATAACGAGCACCACAACACGCAGACCACCCCGCGGTAACGACACAAGGCACCAACAGCACAATCAAACCAGAGCGCGGCCGAACTTGCACGACTCGCAACGCGAGCACACACTCTCGACACACTCTACAACGCAGAGTGACTCCCATGTAATGCGCGCGAGTGAGCGAGCGCGCGCCGCGTTCCAGACCGCGCGATCGTAACAAATGCGCGACCTACAACCGAGAAGGCGAAACCCCCCGGACTCTCCATCACAACCAACAACGTAACTGCTCTCTAACACACATCCCATACCGCAATAACGCAATCCCTCTGCCCTACCCTTACTCTAGTCTAAGTACAACGCGCGAACACGGCGCCTACCGAGAACCCTAGCAGAATACACACCCACAAATCTCTGTCTCACCCCTCGCAGCCAGCGCCGCGAGACCTCACCGCCAACACAACCGCCAACCACCCGACTGGTTCCCATCGCAGTGAACACTAACTAATTGAGTCAATTGTACAGAGCGGCAACATCAATCTACTTAAGAGACAGAGCAACCACTAACCCCATGACACGCACTAAAAATCATACTACCGACCAACACATCTACAACAAACATTACTCATCTCTAACAACGAACCGCGAATCTCGCCTTTACGTTATATGACAAAAACAAATCTCACACAACACACACTTCTACACACACTCCAGGATTAACCATCCAGGTAACACACAATTACTACTAAGTCCTAGATGCGAGCGTGCGTTTAGAATAGTAAACAATAATCTTCATAAGATAAAATTTCAGACACCACCACATAGACGCGACGACATCAACATAAAGCAATCATCGAGCTAACAATCCAACACAAATGTTCTACAGCGAATAGGAATGACTCTGCAAACACTAAAGCACAGATAAAATATCATAATAGAAACAAACGCTCTAAAACAATAAGAATTATACACAAATACAAGAAGACTCTCTATTAAATAAATTTAGATATAGAATAAAATAAATATGAGCATAAGATGATATTAACTATCTATTGTATGGGAATATATTACTAGGAATGAAGGAGTGATCAAAATAAACTATGATTTATATACACCGATATTATATACACGAGCGAGAGCAGTAGCTGGCCACATAACCACCAAGCTAAGAAGACTTTATGTATACTGCACCACTGCTAACAGTACATGTCGCATGGTGACCACTAAACCGGAGCAGACCACGGATGTATCACACTTAAAAAAAAGGCATCGAACACACATCTGGCTCCACAACCGCTACTAGTGCATGGGGCCACCGGAGCAGACTGATGATCACTGCACCTCTGCTAACCGCTACGGTGTATGGAGGTCCCTGGAGACCCAGACAGAGTGTCACTCGCCAGACTGCACCTCCACTAACTCTACGTGTGTCATGGGGCCCCAGAGCCAGACGGATGTCACTGCACCTCTGCTAACCCTACTGTGTATGGTGGCCCCAGAGAGCAGACGTGATGTCACTGCAGCCTCCTGGCTAACCCTCCTGCCTCCCCTGTGTATTGGAGGGCCCGGAGCAGACGAATGTCACTCACCGTCTCCTACCCCTATCTGTGTTATGGGCCCCGGAGCAAACGGATGTCACCGCACCCCTGTCTAACCCTACTGTGTAATGGGGCCGCCGTAGATCAGACGGATGGTCACTGCACCTTCTGCTCAACCCTGACTGTGTATGGGCCCCGGATCAGACGGAGTCACTGCACCTTGGCTAAACCCTAACTGTGTCTATCTGCGATCGGCCCCTTGAGGCAGACGGAGATGTCACAGCGACCCTCTGCTTAACCCGACTGTGTGAAGAGGGCCCCGAGTAGCAACCGGATGTCACTCTGCACCTCTGCTTAAACCCTACTGTGTATGGTCCCCGGAGCAGCAGTGAGATGTCCACAGCACTCGCTAACCCTACTGGTTATGGGGAGGGGCCCCAGAGATACAAACGACGTAACCACTGCACCTCTGCTAACGCCTACTGTGTTATGGGGCCACCGAGCAGACGATGTCCCACTCGCACCTTCTGCGCTAACCTGACGTGTATGGGCCCAGAGCAGAGCGATGTCACATGCAGCCTCTGCTGCCGGACAGTAGACCAGAGACAACTCCTTGAGAGCGTCGGACACCTGCGACAAGGAAACCCGTCTAAGCGATAGAATCCTCCGCGGAACGGTGTTCTCTACCAACAACTTATTGGTGACTGTTCGCCAGAACTACTGGCTTTAAAAGGGATGGCCTTGTATGGAGAAGGACACCCAAAAAGGAGAGACGTTAAGATGGTGTTGATGGATTGGTGACATGCGTGAGAGCTGATAAAGTGGAAAGATCTTCGATGAGCGAATCGACACTAGATTCTAAACGATGAAGAAGTCATCATGCGCGACTCTTCAGATTGGTGTGTTCTGAGAAACAGCGCCTCCGTAGCTATAACGACACATCGCACTCAAGATACTCCCGTCATGTATTCCCTCTGCGCCATTAATGCCCCTCTGGCCCATCGCGGCTGAGGTCGCGGAAGCCACATAGAACACGGGAAAAAGTAAATAGGCCGAGCAGTCGGGGCAGGAATGTGAGGAGAGCGGTCCCTTCAATATTCCAGGTCTTAATAAAGTTAAAATCAATATATTGTAATGGTTTCGTAACAATCGATAACAAACACAAGTACTTGTATAATTTATTTTTCGTATATTTTACATATTAGTGACCGTCTCGACCTAAATATGAGTGTTTTGTCACATTATATTGTGCAGAGCAAAGATAGGCTTTTTGGGAGCTATGCGGTCTGCGTTCATATACTGCTTACAGCCCTAGTCATGTGCTCCCCTGCTTGCTTTATGGTACCACTTTGACACAAGCTTTAAAACCCTCTGTAGCCTTCCTGAGCCTGACTATACATCACCCCTTTCATACACACAATTCTTCCTCTAACAGGAGCTCAGTACGTGATAGCAGAGCTAAAAATGATCTTAGTCACTATGCTCTAAACTACACAGCCACAGCCGTGAACAGGAAGTTGGAAGCCTAAAGCTGTAAAAAAACCCGCTCACAGTCTGACCCGAAGTGGGAGCCTGAAGTTGTCTAGGAACTATACCCACAGCCTAACGAGAAGGGAGCGGAAGCCTAAAAGAAGCTGAGCAGAACTGCCCACATCCTGACCGAAAGTGGGAGCCGTGAAGCTGTAAACTACCAGCGACGAGCCTCAAAAACAGGCAAATGGGAGCTAGGCGAAGCGTAGAACTGTACACTTCCCTTAAATCAGGAAGTGGAAGGTATGAGGCTGCAGAGCTCATCCCCACCTAAACAGGAATGGAAACTGAAGCTGGTAGAACTTCCCCATAAACACCGCCCCTAGACATGGAACGTGGCGTGGAGTCCTGAAGTCTGTAGAAAATCAACCCACATCCCCTCATTCCAGGCGAGTTGTGCTGAGACAAGCTGAGTAGTAGAACCGTCCACAGCCTGAACAAATACGGAGTAGGGAACGCCTGAAGGCTGTCATGACAGGATTCTGAGTCTTTCTCTACTAACACCTACCATAAAGTCCTCAGGACCGCCACCAACAGGGTCACGTTTTTCAGGATTTCCACAGATTGCGAGCACAGGAGATAATCCTTCTCTCTATTGTCCAGTGCTTTTCCTGTGAGGAGATCCTGAAAACATGACCATGTTGCTGGTGGGGTCATGAGGAACCTGGAGGTCTTGAGAAACTCTGAGAGGCTGTTAAACACCTCTCACAGCCTGAACAAGAAGTGGGAGCCTTGAAGCTGTAGGAACCACCCCACACGCCTTGGAGACAAAGGAAGAGGGAACCGGAAGCTGATCTGAGAACCGGCCCACAAAGCCTGAAACGTAGAAGTGGAAGCCTGAAGCTGAAGAACCACTTACGCCTGAACAGTTAAATGGAAGCCTGAAGAGTAAAGCTAGTCTGCCCACAGCCGTGAACAGGAAGTGAAGCCTGAAGCTGTAAACCAGCCCACAGCGCCTGAAACAGGATGTGGATCTGAAGCTGTAGAACCACTTACAGCCTAAACCAGTAAATGGAAGCCATGAAGACATTGTAACAGCTGCCCACAGCCTAACAGGTAAGTGAGGAATAAGCGCCTGAAGCTGTAGAAACCACTCACTAGCCAGAAGATGGTAGAGGGATCTTAAAAAAGCTGTAGAAACTACCTTCACAGCCTGAACAGTAAGTGGGAGCTTGGAAAGCTGTAGAACTGCAGCACTGCCTGAATCAGGGAAAAAAAAAAAAAATACAAAGAAGAGTATGGGAGTATATTACGGCCTGCAGAAGTCATACCCCATCTCGCCTAAACCAGAAGAAATGGCACACTAGAAAGCTGTAGAACTGCGAAACGCCCACAGCCTAGACACGAAGCGAGATATCTGCGCCGCGAGAGAGGCTGAAGTTCGCGTCTAGATAATACCCACAGTCTGAACCAGGAAAGTAGTGTAGTCTGAAGCTGTATAACTTGCTCACCGGAGACTAGGCCCTGGACAGGCGGAAGTGGGATCTTGGCAATGAAGAGCAGACTAAACATGGTAAGAACACCCCTTTAAGGACCAGCTTCCTCACTATTGTCCTCACTTTTGTTAAAGGTTTGCATATGGGCTTCATTCTGCACTAAATTGACTATGACAAAATTGTAAGTGATACAGCAAAGAAAGAGCTCAGGATGGAAGAAGCCTGAAGAGTAAATCAACAAATGTTGTCAAACAAATGCCAAAAATTGTGAAACAATGGACCGTCAAGATGAGAACAAAATATCATCGCAGAAAACGTAAAAAACAAAAAACATCTGTACACCAACAAACCACAATTTCTTCAGGAGCACAGAAGCTTTAGCAAGCACGAGTTCTAAGAGTCTAGAAACTCCGCGCTGCCCCTTTAAGGAAGTTCAGCAGATGCTTTCTCGCTGGAAAAATATAAGTCTGCTAAAGCAATTTCCCCCCCAAATAAAATTGAATTTCCGTCTAAAATACGGCACTTGGAGGTTTAATTTTCTTTTGAACCTGTAAATATTCATCCAGAAAACGTAAGTAAATAAAACTTCATAAAACTGAGAAATTCATAAAAATCTTACTTTTTTTTTTACACTACTAATTCAAAACTAAATTTTAAGCAGAGGCAATAAACTGGTGAAATAACACATTAGCGGAATGAACTATAAAGCAATCCGACCCTGCACAAGAGGACGGCGGATCAGAATCCTTCCACTCATACAACTTGCTTTTTTGTTAGATTTCTGCAAAACACATGTTATGGATGGAAGTATTTTGAGGAGAGTGAAAAAATTCCAAAAAGCAGTAAAATCAACAATTTCATGAAATTATGTAAATCCCTCAGCCCTGATTTGGTTAACCCCTCCCCCCCAAAAAAAAACAAAAAAAAAAAACCCACAAACTATCAACCCCTTAGTGTCTGACCCATATCAGTTTTTTCCTTTCAGATCTTTTTTTTTTTTCCAAGAACCATAACTGGCTTATTTTGCATTTTATAATGGCACCATATAATGTACTCGGAAGCCAAATAGAAATTCCGTGGCGCAATTAATTAATTATTTTTTTTAAGGGGGGGTTGATTTTTTTAAAATTTATTTTGTCATGTTATCATTATCCAATAGGTTGGATTCCAAATTCTGGTGATACCAAATTTATATATATATATATATATATATATATATATATATATATATATATATATATATCTATATATATATATATATATACATATTTTTTTTTTTTTTTTTTTTTAAATTATCAAAAATGTAGTAAAAAATTTTTTTTTACAATGCTATTTCATTAGATCAACAACATTTTTTTTTTATTTTCCCATCGATAAAACAGTGTGATGGCTCAAAGTTTGTGTGGCGAGGTCTAGTTTTTATTGGTACTAATGTGGAGCATATGTGACTTGATTTGATCACTCATTTCATTTTTTGGGAGAAAGTAAGACGACCAAAGGACTTCAAAATTTTATTGTGTGTGTTTTTTTTTTTTTTTTAAGATGTTCACTGTGCATAATAAATAACATGATATTGTGTTGGATCAAAAACCAATCATAACTGGTTTATTTTGCATTTTAAAATGGCCCCATATGATGTACTCGGAAGCCAAAAAGAAATTCCTTGTTGGTGGAACAACGGCGCAATTTTTTAAATATTTTTAAGGGGAGTTGATATTTTTTACAGAGTTTATCAAATGAAATCATATGTCATGTTGTCATTATCCAATAGGTTGGATTCCAGTGATACCAAATTTACATTTTTTTTTTTTTCAAATGATAAAAAAATTGTGAAAAAAATGTTTTTTTTACAGCACCATTTCCTTAGATCAGCAACATTTTTTTTTTTAAAATTTTCCCGTTGATAAAGCTTTGTGATGGCTCAAATTTTGTATGGAGAGGTCTAGTGTTTATTGATACTAATGTGGAGTGTGCTCGACTTGATTTGATCACTCATTTCATTTTTCTGAGAAAACAAGACGACCAAAGGACCTCACAATTTTATTGTGTTTTTTTTTTTAAGACGTTCACGGTGCAGAATAAATAACATGATATTGTGTTAGATCAAAAACCAATCATACTAAAAATTTTTATCTGATAAATGCAAAAGGGGGGGTTACTTTTTAATTTTTAGAATTTTTTAATTTTATTTAATCCTTTTTGAATTATTTTCACAACTTTTATTTCGCCCCTCCCCTCCCCCAAAAAAATGCAAAACTTTTTTTTTCAGATACAGTACCAATTAAGGAAAATTTTATAGCTTTTTTTAAAATGATAAATGCGAAAAGGTTTTTTTAAAAAAATGTTTTTGTATTTTTTAGATTCTTTTTACACATTTGTTAATTCTTTTTACATTTTATGTTTTAAAAAAAAATAAAATTTTAGTCCACCTAGGGGACTTGAACATAATTTTATTTCTTGTATTATACACCTTACTTCTAATGTGGGTTCGCAGTACTGAAGAACTGCTGTTCCCCATTCTAATCATTCAGACAGCCAGTTCCCGTTTACTGCAGCCCCTGTGGTCGATCGGACGGTAATGGAGTTGTCTCCCATCTTGGCCACTAACATCTGGCCGTCGGCATTAGCCATGTAGGAGCGGGCTGAGCAGGCGAGCCTACTCCATGCTTCCTTATCTCTACCAGGGGCACTGGTATGTCCTGGTGTGCTAGGGGTTAATGTATAGTGAGTTTTTAATGTATAAGATATGATATGTGGATATAGCTAAGTTTAACTTGACAGTGATATCTTATTGTACTGTGTCGTCTGATCTCAGGACACAACAAAAGCCATTGTAAAACGCTGAGAAAGTTGAGACACCTTTCTGTGCCGTGATGTCATGGTGCGGTATCTGTCAAGTTATAGAGGTTTAACCCCGAAGACATTTCATGTCTTGCTTTCCTCACTTCAGCTTTCAGTGTCTTCAGTGTTTGAACTGCATATCATGTGGCCCAGCAGGCTTGACATCACCATGCCTTTCCCTACACGCTACAAAACTCTGTTTATGTAAAGAGCTGTATACAGCTACAATGTAGCTGAGTGTTTAGCACTTCTGCCTTTCAGCATAGGAGTTCTAGGTTTAAATCCCTGCAGGAACCAAATGTTGTTTTTATTCTCAATGCACAGACCTCATTGAGGTTTCTTTTTTGGGGAGAGGGAGGTGAGAGGTGAAAAATGCTTATCTGTACTGGTTTAATACTAATTAAAAACTAGAAAAAAGGATACCCCGAGTGTTGGAATGTAAAAAAATGACAGCACCTGGGTTCACACTTTTTTCGCAGTGAGTTGTGTGATTTACTAAGGAATACAGAGGACGGGAGTAGAATGACAGTACCTGGGGTTCAACACTGTCGCTAAACAGCAGTGAGTGTGGTGATTACTAAGGAGTACAGAGACAGGAATTGCATGACAGCACCTGAGGTTAACACTCGTCAGCAAATGATGTGTGTGATACTAAGGAGAAAAGAGGACGGGAGTAGAATGACAGCACTGGGGTTTGAACACCCGCTCAGCAGTGAGTGTGTGTAAATTACTAAGGGGTACAGAGGACGGGAGCAGAATGACAGCACCTGGGGTTGAACACTCGCTCAGCAGTGAGTGTGTGTGATTACTAAGGAGTACAGAGGACGGGAGTAGAATGACAACACCTGGAGTTCAACACTTGCTTAGCAGTGAGTGTGTGTGATTACTAAGGAGTGCAGAGGACAGGAGTAGCAATGACAGCACCTGGGGTTGAACAGTCCACTCAGCAGTGAGTGTGTGTGATTACTAGCAGGATAGACTGACAGTAGCTGCCTAGAGGAGAGGTGATGTACTAGCATGTGCAACAGGACTTGAGGAGCTCTCGTCACTGTCGTATTCCCTGGAGTGATGTAAACAATGGATCCCTAAAGCCTCGTTCACACGCTTATTTGGGCACGGATTGGCGCACGTACTCCGCGCCGGATTTGCTGCTTCACTAAGGCACAACGTCCTGTCATTACGGTAATCCACTGATCTCATAGAGAACGTGGAATCCGTTCGATCCTCCAGCTCGCAATCGTCCGCGGGGGGAGAAACTGACATGACATATGTTAGACGGCGGACGCGCGCGTAAAAATGCATGTCTAGGGCGGAGCGGCGCCCCCGCCGCGCTCCGGCCCCGCCCCTGTCCCGCCCCTTATTCACTGCGATTTGTGACTCAATCTGGCTCACAAATCGTGGAATACCGTGTGAACACGGCCAAAGGAGCAGCTAAAACAAAACTTGTTCAGAATTTATAATCAGGAAGAATGGTGAACATGATTATTATTTCATTTGCAAGATTCTCACATCAATTTTACTTTGTGGTCAAACCCCTTTAAGCTTTGCTACATCTGTACCTATGTTTACTGCTTATGTAGCCAGAGATGTGTATTAGAAATAGCATATATTCTAACTATTCTATGCCCACTATAACGTGTCCTGTCCTCCCAGCCCCTCAGATGTCTCCCTGCATTTGCTCCTCCTTCCTCTCTCCTAGCACAGAGACTTACAAAGAAAGAGAGAAGCTGCAGCTGCATCTCCCTCCTCTCCGTCTAATGTTTTCAGTTTTACACTACATAGACTTTTGGAGACTGAGGAGGTTTTTAAATAATATGGCACAAATCTGTCTCTGTTCGGTTTAATACAGGTCTGACCAATTTTTTTTTTTACTATGTCTTTATCCTTAACCCTAATCATAACATTAAACCTAGGAATGGGGCTACGATTAGGTTTTTAGGGATAACTTATCTGTCTGTGGCGCTTCTGGGTCCATCTGCCCATTAGAAAACCACATACTGTAAGTCCTAATCGATGAAGAGGTGAGGACAAAAGAAACCTCCTATATGTCTCTGCTAGGTAGATAACTAAACCATATTATTCATGACCAAACAACTACCAAGAACGTATTACCGTAGACTAGATAAATAAACCTAAAAAATAACCATACAAATCCTCTAAACAAAGCTCTAACTACCTATCCATCAAATTCGGGGTAACCGCCCCAATAAGGGCGACCCCGTCAGGAACCTATGCTAAAAATACCCTACTATATTTTTTCCCTGAGTACTCACAAACAAGGAAGAAAATATAGGTAAATAACCTCAAATAGTACCACTAACCCTACAGATATACGCAAATGTATCAAAAGACACAAACCCCTCAAAAAAGAGGGCAAAAATATTCAGAAACGGAAAATAATAAAAGACAAAAAGGACAATGACTTAGGACAAAAATAAGTAGAGTGGTTACAGCGTTATAAACAATAGGGTCAAGTATGCAACTGATAAATATACTCCAACGAGTTTCTCCCACACAGCAGGATTCATCTGGAAGAACAAAAAATACCCGAAGAACCAAAAAAAAAAAAAAAAAACAAAAAAGAAAATAAATCATTTTCAAAATAACTAAATTAAAAAAATCCAAAACAATCATCATCTCCCCTATCTTTATTATCTACTATCTATCTATTTTATTCATATCTATCATCTATCTCATTTATATCTACTCATATCTTCTAATTTTATATCCCTATCTACTCATATCATCTACTATTATCTATCTATCTATCTATCTATATTATCTATTTATATCTATTATCTACTATCTAACCCAAAACTATCTATCATCTATCTCAACTATCTATCTATCTCATATCTAACTACTAATATCTATCTATATATCTATCTATCTATCTATCATCTAATATCTATCTATTCATATTATCATTTATCTATCTCATATCATCTATCTATCTACTATCTATTCATACTATCATTATCTACTATCTATCTACTAAAATTTTATCTATCTCATAATCTTTATTTCTATCTCATATCTATATATCCCATATCAATCTATTATTTTTATTATCTATTTTATCTATCTATCTATCTATCTCAATATCTATTATCTAATTTCTATCAATTTTTCTTTTCTATCTAAAAATTTTAAACTATTCATATTATCTATTTTTATCTACTCATATTAAACTATCTATCTACTATCTAATTTAATATCTATCTATCTCAATTATTATCTACATATCTAAATTTATATCTATCTATCTATCTCACATCTATCTATCTAACTATCTTCTATCTCAAACTATTTATCTACTATCCATATCATATATCCCATATCAAATCTACTATCTCATATCTATTATCTTTATATCTATCTATCTCATATTATCATCTATCTATTTATCTATCTATCCCATATCTATTATCCATAATTTTCTTCTTCCTATTATTATCTATCTACTACCAATCCCTTTTTCTACTATCTACTATCTATCATCTATCACTTCATCTATCTATCATCCCATACTTCTATCCCCATCTTCTTTTTCTGCTACTATCTACTATCTATCTATCTATCCATATCTTTCTTTATTATCTACTATCTACATCTATTTATACCCTTTTTAAATTTTCTCTTCTTCCTATTAAAAAATCTAATTTCAGTCAAAAATTTTAAACCCATAACCTTTTTTTCTAATCTTTTTTTCTTCAAATTAACTATTCTTCACAAAAAAAAAACCCACCGATTTTCTCTCTTTTTTTTTCAAGATTTTTACCTTCTTTTTATTTTACTTTTTTCCCCTTTAAAACCACGCAAAATTGGGGCCCTATTTTTTTCCCCCCTTTTTAAGATCCCTATTTTCGTCAGGAAAAGAACACTCTCTCCACAGCCAGGATTGAATGCAAGGCTGCCCCTTTTTTCTCTTTTTCAGATCCCTTTTTGTCGTGAACAGAACTACTCTCATTCATAGATAGAAGCTGGAAAACCATGCAGATCTAATAGTTCTCAAGTGGGGTTTGTTCGTTGCAGACATCATTTTTTACTAAAGGGAAAATTTGGCCCTACAAAAAAATAGCAAATAGTAAAGATCCTGCTGTTTGTTATTGCAGCCAGGAAATCTCGGACAAATCCTTGCACACAGAATGGAAATAGGTTGCCACGTGGAGACGAGGACAGTCGCAGGGAGCTCCGGGCGGAGGAGGAAGCCCTCAATGATGTTACCAGAAGTCTAAACCTGGAGAATCCCAACTGCAGGATTTTTTAAATTGCTGATTCCGCTCTATGAAATAGTCTGGGTCCGGAATGTCGCTCTCCTTTACTTGACTGCACAAAACTGAACAATCCCATTAGGATCTGACACTTTTGAACTTTTTGTTCTCTGAACTTTTACGCCGAGCTCGGCAATTTTTTGAAAAGTGTGCAAAGTTTAAAAAAGGCGCGGCCTCACATTGCCCGACAAAGTCTTTGCTAAAAAGTGTCGCAGATCAAGCCTGAAATCTACTCCGGGGACAAAAAGCTGTTGCAGCCCTGTTCTATAGATGTATAAATAGTCATACGCCAAAACTTGGTGCAGTCTGCACCAGATACACTTTTGAGTGCTCCAAAAATGGGCCAAAAAGACGCCAAAGTTTGGGGCAAAACTACCATTCAAATCCACACCGTGGCTGAGACAAAGGGAGACATGTCGGGAAGGGTTTTACGCCTTTTGTCTCATTCTGGCGTAAAATGCGTTAAGGTGAGCGGAGTGCGATGTTAGGCACATTGTACGGCAGACCCAATAATTTCTAATGCGCCGAACATGAGGGGGTGTTCTGGGGGCGTCGCACCACACTCGTAACATTAGACACATATATGACTGTGGTTCGGCAAAACCAGGCGCATCACTGCTCGGACAGGCAGACCCATCCCAATGTGCTCTGTCTGAGCCTGAGGAGTCACAGTGGAGCTGGATTTGCAAAAAACATCCCTTATTTCCTCAGTTTATAACAGTAAAATAATAAAAAGTAATTTCTGATCATTATCAAACTATATAAAATTAATAAAAATGTAATAAAAAAATTATCATATATAATGAATATAAAAATATATAATATCCCAAAAATATAAAAATATCTCCTATGTATGTAAAATGTATTTAAAATTAGCAGAATCTAAAACTAATTTTAAATAAAATAACCCACTGACCTATATTTTTCTGATTTATGTTAAAAATAATATCTTTAGATTTTTTTGTTTTTTTTATTTTCGACTACATTAAATTAAAGACATTTTTATCAGATGTTAATCAGTGTTGAAATGTATTTTTGCTGCTCTCACCCTTTATTCTACATACAGCAAGAGCCGGCACAGCACAGGTATTGCTGGGACATGTTGTCCACCAAGCAGGATAAGTCCCATAGTTTCTATCACTGACATGCTATTCTAATGACTTCTCTTATTTCCAGCCTGTCTATAACCTTTATACATGTTTGGGGCATTACTAATGCGCCTAAGTTCCATAATGCACCAAACACACAGGCGAGGGGCGGGAACTTTAGACGCCATTTATGACGCACAAAAACCACTTTCATACATTCAGGTGCATTATACACTGAAAAACAGATGAGAAAATGCTCTTCAATGCAGCTATTATCATACATGTCTCCCTAAGTTTGGCGTATAAAACTCTATCATATATACTGTTGCGTTCTACACTCCTCTACGTCAATTTAGAACTGGCGTAGAGGAGTGTATCTATGAAGCCTTAATAAATTTGGGGCATTTTACTCCCATGCATGTCTCATTAAAGGGGTTGTCTCACTACAGGGTTTGCTGCTTTTTTATGTTAAAGATCTTGCAAAAACAAGTCACTTTGCAATATGTGTCCATGAACAGTGTCCTACCTATTCCGAGATATCCCCTCTTGTATGGGCTGCATCAGCTTCTCAGGTTGATATAGATACAGACCTGTTTGATCTCTCTTGATAGTCTGCCAGCTCTTGTTGCTATAGCTACAGACCTGTTTGATCTCTCCTGATAGGCTGCCAGCACTGGTTGCTATAGCTACAGACCTGTTCAATCTCTCCTGATAGGCTGCCAGCATTGGTCGTCATAGCTACAGACCTGTTTAATCTCTTCTGATAAGATGCCAGCATTGGTCGCTATAGCTACAGACCTGTTTTAACTATCCTGATAGGCTGCCAGCACTGATTGCTATATCTACAGACCTGTTTGATCTCTCCTGATAGGCTGCCAACACTGGTCGCTATAGCTACAGACCTGTTTGATCTCTCCTGATAGGCTGCCAGCACTGGTTGCTATAGCTACAGACCTGTTTGATCTCTCCTGATAGGCTGCCAGCCAGGGGCGTCGCTAGGCTGTTTTATTCGGGGCTCGGGCCCCGAATAAAACTCCCTGTGCCCCGAGTCTCCCGGGCTCCAGGCCGCTGCCGTGGGCTTGGAGCACCGACTGGCCCTTCAGCTGCATGTGCGTCCGCTGGACGCACATGCAGCTGCGGGCTTCTGCAGAGCAGAGAGCGAGCGCTCCCTGCTCCGCAGACAGTGTCGGACCGGCTCTGGGTCCGACACTGCGGGGCCGCCGGGTCCTCACAGCGCTGAGGACCCGCCGCGGCCCCGTGCGCCTCAGCCGGCAGCGTCGCGATGATGTGATGTCATCGCGATGCTGCCTCTCCTCGGGCGCACAGCGCGTCATAGGCCGTGCGCCCGAGGAGCTGCCGGAGGAGCGCGGGCTGAAGAGGACAGAAGAGGAGCGCGCTCGCCGGGGGAGTTAAGGTGAGTATGAATGTTGTTATTTTTAAAGCGTTTACCTGCCTCAGTGCCCCTATATACTGCCTGTGCCCCCATATACTGCCTGTGCCCCTATAATGCCTGCCTGTGGCCCCAATATCCCTGCCTGTGGCCCCCATATACTGCCTGTGCCCTATAATGCCTGCCTGTGGCCCCATATCCCTGCCTTTGGCCCCCATATTACTGCCTGTTGCCCCATATCCCTGCCTGTGGCCCCCATATACTGCCTGTGCCCCTATATATGCCTGCCTGTGGCCCCCTTATCCGGCCTGGGCCCCCATATTACTGCCTGTGCCCCCATATCCCTGCCTGTGGCCCCCATATACTGCCTGTGCCCCTATAATGCCTGCCTGTGGCCCCCATATCCCTGCCTGTGGCCCCATATGCTGCCTGTGGCCCCCATATACTGCCTCAGTGCCCCTATATTCTGCCTCAGTGCCCCCATATTCTGCCTGTGGCCCTATATACTGCCTGTGGCCCCCAATATACTGCCTCGGTGCCCCCATATACTGCCTGTGGCCCTATATACTGCCTCAGTGCCCCCATATACTGCCTGTGCCCCCTTTTTTACTGCCTGTGGCCCCTATATCCATGCCTGGGGCCCCCATATACCTGCCTGTGGCCCCATATACTCCGTCTGTGCCCCTATATACCTAACTGAGGGGACTGCTATACCTATAATTAAGGAGTTGCTGGAAATTTGAGGATTCTAAGATATTTGTGTCCAAATCCTCAGGAAGAGTCTGGCCGGGAGCAATCAGCATGAAGGTGTGAACCGGATGGAGAAGAAAAGGGGAAAAGTGAACGACGCTGATCAGAAAAGACATCTCCGGTGAGTTACTAAATGTAACAGCAGTGTAATCAGTGTTGCCAGCACTGGTTGCTATAGCTACAGACCTGTTCAATCTCTCCTGATAGGCTGCCGGGCACTGGTCGTTATAGTTTTACAGACCTGTTTGATCTATCCTGATAGGCTGCCAGCACTGGTTGCTATAGTACAGACCTGTTCGTCTCTCCTGATAGGCTGCCAGCACGGGTTTTGCTATAGCAAACAGCCCTGGCTTCTACTGCAGCCTAGTGGAAGCCATTAAACACGCCCCTAAATTCAAAATGAAACCAAGAAAACAGGACTGAGGTGAGATGAATCAATGTCGTGAGACAACCCTTTTATGGCGCCAAGTCTATCCGGCACTGTTTTATTTTGGTAGGATTTTTTTGCAGATTCAGTATTTTGAATCCGCAAAAATTCTGACTGTAAATCCTCCCCATAAACAGCAATAGAAAATCCGAGCTGTAGTCCGTATGGCTCAGATTTTCTGAAGTCGGATTTCAAATCTGATCAAAAAAGTTTAGAACATGATCTATAATCCTCCGGAAAACTGTGAATTATAGCTCTGTTCAATGTGGGCCGGATGAAAACTGACCGCAAAATCCGTCAAAAAAAAAAAAAAAACGATTGTAAAATAGAGGTTGTATCTATACTAGACTCTGACAGTATTTACTTCTGTCACGTAGACGACGTCTAAGGCCAACACGTTTTCTACCAGTCTTTACACATTTCCCCCTAAGAAAACTGTGATGCACTGGAGCACATTTATGAGGGTAATTGCCCCACAATTCCGTCGCAACTTGTTTTGCATCACATTAATTTTGGGAGACCTATATGATCGGGCTTTTTTTACCCTTTTCCGGCGTAAAATGCGTGAAAGTGAGCGGCTCCGATGTCTAATGCGCCTAATGAGTGTGTCAGGTGCATTGTTTGTAAGACTCAACACTTTTTTTTTTTTTTTTCTTATTCAAACGTTTATTGAAATAATTCAAAAGGATTGTATAGGGAATACAAGATGAAACAATATCCAGACATTTCTCTAGTCACTGACAGGATAACATGTGGACATATAAAACTCAATATAACCGTAAATTAATCCGCAAGATTATGGAACATGTACATTACCCCGTCTCATTAAAATTAGAAAAGAGTACAGGCGCTTATTCAATTGGCAAACAAAAGAAACGGGGGCATTGCTGCCCTTATTAGGCATAACGTCAATCAAATGCTAGAGATGCTGGCTGATCACTGCACAAAGGCCTTAAAAAGACACAAATCTTGAATCCCCCCCAAAAAACATCATAACAGATGAACACAATAACGATAAAGGAAAAAAGGAATACGGCTGGGGGCACCGCTGGGAGGGCTAAAAGGGGGTGCTCGGCATATATGGCATAGTTGGCCAGATCCCGAAGACCCATCAAGGCCATTCCATCTCCACCAGAGAGAAGGGAGGCTCAGATGAAAACCTATAGCTAGTAACAGCTTCCCGCCCACAAGTCTACCCATATGAGGAAAATTCAGAGGTCGCCGTAATTCGCAGGTGCTTGTCCGTGAGCTGTTTCTCATCCGCCCTGATCTCCTCTAGACGCTGTATGACGAAAAGTTCCTGAACCAGTCACTAACAGAGGGAATACTCGTAGAGCGCCACAGACGCGGTATCAGGGCCTTGGCTGCTATTAACATGAAAATGAGCAGGTTTCCTCTGAGGGTGCGGGTCGGCAAGGGGATCGCCAATAACAACAAAACTTTTGGATCATTCTGCAGGTGAACCCCGGTGATTCGCTTACTAACATCAATGACCTTAATCCAATATGACTGTAGAGCGGGACATGCCCACCAAATGTGGAGCATAGTTCCAGTCGCCGACCCACACCTCCAGCAACTACTCAGGACCGAGGGGTACATTCTGTGGAGGAGGGAGGGGACCCGGTAACAACGCGATATGACTTTAAAGTTAAGTTCCTGAAATCTGAACGAGAGTAAGGACTTGTAAGATAGTGTATAAGACTGGGCCCATTCCTCCTCCGTCATTAGTCTCCCAAGCTCCCCATTCCATCCATCTCTATATCCAGGGGTAGAATGATTCATCTCCCCAAGAATCAGATTATAGATCTGAGAGATCACATGTGTAGACGGAGCTCGGTTAATACACATCGACTCGAAAGGGGTTAATGCTCTATGGAAATTAAAAAGTGACTTGTTTACTCCATAATAATGATGAATCCTCATATAATTAAACCATGAGTGCGTAGGGGAGCCCAAGAGATGCGCGACATCCGAAAATGGACGTAAGCCCGAGTCCGTTAAAAGGTCCTGAAAAACTAAGGGTCTAATAGAGCCTGACCTCCCCTCGACAGTTGGAAGCGGAATTTCCGGATTGCCACTAATCGGGGTGAGTGGTCCGCCCCATTTGAATAACTTCGTTGCTAAGCCATAGGAACGCCAGGTTGTCAAGGTAACCCTCGCGATGTAGGGAAGGCTCGCGATCCACTCTGTGGGCCCTCCAAAAAGCCTAAGCCAGGGCAGTGAGGAGAGAGGAGACGCAAGCACAAGCTCTTCAAATTGTATCCACAACTTAGACTCTCGCAACTGGAACCAATTGACCAGTCTAGCCGCAGTAGCGGCCCAGTAATAAGCTTTAAGATCCGGCAATGCCAAACCCCCATCCAATTTGGATCTGGTCAAAATAGTCCTGGCTATTCTAGGGCGGCTTCCCGACCAGATGAACTTTCCCAAGCATCTGGAAAGAGATTGAAAGAACGAGCGGGGGAGAAAGATTGGGAGGGTTTGAAAAAGGTAAAGTAGCCTTGGGAGGACGTTCATTTTCAATATATTAATTCTTCCTAGCCAGGAAAAGTCTTTTTTGTCCCAACGAGAGAGATCAGAATTAATGATGCCTATCAGTGGGACAAAGTTCAACTCAAATACATGTTTCGGGTCAGCAGGGATATGAACTCCTAAATATTTGAATGAGCCAGTAGCCCAAGTGAAAGGAAAATTCCGCTTCAGGAGAGCCACTAGATCATTGTCAAGGCCAACATTGAGCGCTACACACTTAGATAAATTGGCTTTAAAGTTACTGAGCTGACCAAACCTACTTAACACAGACATAAGAGGCGGAAGAGAGGTAAGGGGGTTGGGTGACATACAGCAATAAATCGTCTGCAAATGCAGCACATTTGAACTGGAGGCCTTTAAGTGGGAATCCCCGAATATCCTGATTGGCTCTAATAGCCTGAAGAAGGTGCTCCATAGTCAATACGTACAGGAGCGGCGACAACGGACATCCCTGCCTGGTGCCATTTCGTATTTGGATTGGAGAAGAGAGAACGCCATTCACTCTGAGCTGCGCAAATGGGTCATGGTAAAGAGCCATTATCTTCTGCAGCATTATGGGCCCCAGACCGGCTGACCGAAGGACTTCATACATGAATGTCCAGGCCACCCGATCAAAGGCCTTTTCGGCATCAATAGAAAGAAGCATACATGACTTATTAGTTGCACGGGCCAGATGAATAACACTAAACGTCTAGAGGGTATTGTCCCTAGCTTCGCGCTGTGGGACAAAGCCCACTTGATCTAGATGCACTAGGTCCCCCAGAATGGTATTAAGACGCAAAGCAATAAGCTTAGCAAAGATCTTCGCGTTCGTATTTATTAAAGAGATGGGCCTATAACTAGAACACTGGGAGGGGTCCTTACCCTCTTTATGGATAACGGTTATGAACGCCTACAAGAAGGAGGGTGGGAAGGGGCAAGTGTCTGAGACCGAATTGAAGAGATGAAGCATAGGGGACTCCAATTCTCCCCTCAGGACCTTGAAGAACCTTGCCGTATACCCGTCCGGCCCCGGGCTTTTTCCAGCTGGGAGAGCTGAGATTGCCTGCCCCATCTCCTCTGCCGTGAAGGGAGCCTCCAGTAACTGCAACCTATCCACGGGGATTTTAGGGAGAGCTGTTTCTGCAAGAAAGTCTTTTAGCCCCTCTGGTCGAGAAACATTAGAGGCGCTCGGGAGATTGTATAGATCATGATAATATTGCTTAAAGCTATCAATTATGTCAGGGGTGGTGTGAACCAATTTGCCTGAGCGGTCTTTAATTGAGGGGATAAAAAGTGAAGCTCTCTTGTCTCTGAGTGCCCTGGCTAAAAGCCGCCCTGGCTTATTACTCCATTCGTAATACCGGCTAGAACAAAGCTGCCGATATCGCCCGGCTTTCTTGTCCAAGATTTCATGACGAGTCTGGGTTAATAGTCTCAAGTCAGAATCCTCCTGCTTAACTTTATGAACAGCCTCCAGAGCACTCAGTCTGGACAAAAGAATCTCCAGTTTGGCCGCCGCTTCTTTTTTTAACCTGGAACCGTGCTTGATTAATACTCCGGGCAAAAAACATTTAAGAGACTCCCATTTGTTAGGGGCGGAGGTATGTGCCGTGATCTGTAATGAAATGTTGGATGGTCTGCTTCAGGTCAGATAAAAAAAAAGCGAATCATTGAGCAGGGACTCATTGAGACGCCAGGTAAATACCTTACGGGGTGCTTTAGGCAGAGACAATATACAATGAATCGGCGCATGGTCCGATAAAAGAATATTGTCAATAGAGAGAGACATCACATCCGTGAGAAGCGAGTGCTGAACAAAAATGTAGTCGATACGGCTATATTTCTGATGAGGGGGGGAGTAATAGGTATAGTCTCGGGTCGACGGGTGGGTGAGCCTCCAAGCGTCGCATAGCTGCATGTCTCTAAGCAATTTCTTAATTTTGTTCATTTTACTTAAAGGAATCACTGAGTATCCTGAGGAAGTGTCCAGGGCTGGTTGGAGTGCGAAATTGAAGTCCCCACACACAATAAGGGCACCCTGTGTGAATTCGTTTAATTCATGTAGGGTTTTACTCATAAACGAGAGTTGACCCTGATTTGGAGCATAGATATTTGCAATAGTATAAAGACCACCATGCAACTCAAATCTGACAAATACAAATCTGGCCTCTTCATCTTCCTTAACCTCCAAAATACGAAGGGGAAGGGATTTATGAAACAAGATAGCCACCCCTTTAGTTTTGGCGTCTCTGTTACTACTTTGGCACCAGGCAGGATAGTACCTATTCTTCCAGGCCGCCAAGTGACTCCGGAGCAGATGGGTCTCCTGGATGTATAGAGTCTGGGTCCGAAGCCTGTGCATATGATACAGGATCTGAGCCCTTCTTTCCGGTACATTAAATCCTTTGACATTAAAGGATGACATTTTTAGAGACGGCACTGCCTTGTTCCCATGAGCGCCCCAGCCGGTTAACAATAAAAGAAGACATCAAAATTGATAACAAACACAAAAACCTAAATATGTCAGCCGATAAACTGCGGTAGGTAAGCAAGAGGTGCTTAAACCTGTCCCTATTGGGGGAAAATGGCAGTCTGCAACTGAGGAGTAGTCCCGTAACAGGTAGAAAAGCACCCGGACCGTAGAACCAAAAGCAATAAAGCGTCCAGGTGCATTACGGTGCCACAGGACCAGCCCTGAACTGACAGAGACTAATGAACAGAGCAGGGTGGGGAAATGTGATCTAACCATGCGCCACCGGAACACCCCTCAGCAGAAGACTCTAGCCATCTAAAGCCAGACAACCATGAGATTCCGATTTAGGAGAGCCAGGAGGGCCCCAGTGGAGCAAGGAGATCTAGTTGGTTAGGTAGGGGCCACGCGTCAGAAAATGAATGGCCCAGCTGACCTGCCAAAAGAATTGGACGGGTGCGAAAGCAAAACAGAGGAGGGGAGGCTCAAAAAAAAAAAAAGGGGGGGGGGGAAAGAAAAAAGAGGGGGAGGGGGAAGAAGGGAAAGGAGGGAGGGAAAAGAGGGGGAAAGGGAGGGTTATCCTTAGGCAAAATCAACGGGGAAACCCCACCACAAAATTACAGGCATTTTAGAGACGGTCAAAAATAGAAATGCAAGTAATAATATTTAGCAGAAAGAAGTCCTGCAGGAATGCTCACGGAATCTAAGGAGGGAAACTTCTTCTCATCGGATCCCTTACACTTTCTTGGCTAGAAGCGATTCTCGGCACTTTACGCGCCCTTTGTGGCTACAGGACACCCGACGGTCCTGGACGAGCCGAAGAAGAAGAGCCCTGTGAGGAAGGCAAGTCAGAAGGCAAAGGGGCAAACATAGCGTTCCATTCCGGGAGAGAAACAGGTGGGAGATCGAGGGCTGCCAGGAAGGAAGCCAAGTCCACGGGGCTACGTAAAACAATAAGTTCCTCTCCCCGGCGAACCTGTAATGCGAAGGGATAACCCCATCGGTATGGTATGTGATGGGATTGCAGGATAGCCAGGAGGGGTTTGAGGGTCGCTCGCAGCCTGAGCGTGCGCCTTGACAAATCAGGAAAGAAGGAGAGCTTGGCCACCTCATATGTAAGATCCTGGGATAACCTTGCTTTCCTCATGATTAGCTCCTTGACAGCGAGATGAATCCCGCAAAGACATCCCCGGGGGCAGGAAAGGGTCCGGGTTTTGGGGTCGAAAGTTATGGCGCGGTCAAATTTTAATGTGATCATTTTTCCTTTCTTGCCAAGCAGGGTGTTGAAGAGCTTGGAAAGGGTCTGGGGGAAGGTCTGGAGGTTTTTTTGGGTTAGGGGGGCCCCCCCCAATTCTAAGTTTGTTGCGATGGTTCCCCCATTCCCCAAAAGTCCCCTCTGCTCCGCAGTGCCGGGTTTTTTGGGGTTTTCCCGGCGGAGAGTGAACTTGAAAACGCGATAGTATGTTTGGGCTGTTTTCCTGAAAAGTTTCCAGGGAGTGGACTCTACTTTGAAGAGACGTAACGTCCGTCTGTACCACATGGAGATCTTGGCGCCACGAAGCTTTCAAATCCTGGGCCAAAGGAGAAAGATCACTTTTCGCTGGTAACAGGGACAAGAGAGCTTGCAACTCTGGATGACTTTTAAGAGTTGCCATTGCTGCTTCTGGAGAAATAGTAGATAGTGATGTCATGTCCGATTGAGAATCCAGACGAGAGGCTCTCAGAGCAGCATCTTTGTAAGAACACGGAGGGCCCGCAGAAGTGCAGTCATGCGACCAGATTGGTGATGGAGACTGCACAAGCTGGTCGGATGTCAGCGAAGCAGGGGACCTATGGAGTTGTATCCCTGTACGGGCGTCCCCTGGTGGGCCCATCCTCAACGCCACCGGAGACAAGGTGGGGTCATCTCCTCTCCCCTCCTCTCTACCCCAGTAGTCGGCTCCCTCCATCAGGTGGCTCAGTCTTTTGGAGTTCAAGGGTCCATGCGACCCTGGGGAGGGGACCACAAGAGGATTGCCAGCGTGCAGGGTGATGTCTAATGGCGGGGTACATCTCAGATCTGGAGGGAGGTCAGCCCAATGCGAAGGTCCCGGGGTCCGCACAGGGGGACTTAGATGCAACCGGGTTGGGGTATCATTAAAGATTGGCACCATCGCGTCCACAGGGGCAGGAGAAGACTTCTCTCTCTTTTTTGCTCGTCTGGGCCCCATTTTAGATAGTTTCTTCCCCGTTTATTAGCTGGTCCTGTGCAGAGCTCGGCTACATGCGTCCGCTCAGCAGCACATCCGGCCCCCCCGCCCCCCCCCCCCCCCCCCCCCCCAACCGACTCAACACTTTCTAATGCGTCTAACATGAGGGGGTGTTCTGGGGGCGCCGCACCATACTCATAATATTAGACACATATATGAATGTGGTTCAGCAAAAAATAAGCGCATTAAATGCTCGGAAAAGACAGACCTATTCCAATGTGATCTGTCTGAGCCTGAGGAGTCGCAGTGGAGCTGGATTTACTGTAAGGGGCACAAAATGTCCAATATTTCCACCAGTGCAATGATAAAAAGTGATTTCTGATAATTATCAAACTATAGAAAATGTAATTATTTAAATGTCATAATAAATTATATAATATAAAATTAATATAAAAATAAGATCCCAAAAATATAAAAAATATCTCCAATAAAATGTATTTAAAACTAATAGAACCTAAAAATAATTCTACATGAAATAACCACTGATGATGTTGTTCAGATTTTAAAATTTTTAATTTTTACTACATTCAATTTGAAATGTATTTTTTTGCTGGCTCTCACCCTTTATTCTACATAAAAGCAAAGGGGCACAGCACAGGTATTGCTGGGGCCTGTGGTCCTCCAAGCAGGATCAGTGCCATAGTTTCTATCACTGACATGCTATTCTAATGACTTCTCTTATTTCCAGTCTATCTGTAGCCTTTATACATGTTTGGGGCATTACTTATGTTCCATAATGCACCAAACACACAGACGAGGGGCGGGAACTTTAGACGCCATTTATTACGCACAAAAATCACTTTCGTACATTCAGACGCATTATACACTGAGAAATAGATGAGAAAATGCACTTAGTTCCGTATATGTCTCCTTAGGTTCTGCTAGATGTGGAGCTGATGACAGCGCCTCTTACTCCCAATCAGGGGTGTAACTACTGAGGTAGTAGACATAGCAGCTGCTACGGGGCCCAGACTCTTAGGGGGCCCGGAGAAGCTGCTAACACGTCTGCTCCCCCAGCAATATTGATCCTGCGCCCGCGCCCCCACAGGGTCCAGGAGGAGAGCATCCCTGGGGGCCCGGCCGCAACAAACAAAACTTCCTGCCGGGCCTCCAGGATCATAAGATAGATTGCTATCAGCACAATCCTCACAGCTCCCCCAGCATCAGCCCCTTTCCTTCCTCTTCTCCGTGCTCACGTTGCCTCCAGCTGCTGCATGGTCGGGACGGGTGGGGTTGTGTGCTCTGCCGCTCATGAATGGAAGCTCCCCTTCTTTTCCCCGGTTTTAAAAAGCACCTTGGCTTTGGTGTGGATAAAGGATCTGTGTTGTGTTTGTATGTGTAGTTGTGTATGAATATATGTGTCTGGTTTGTATAAATGGTATTTTGGTGTCGTGGTGTGTGTTGGGATATAAATTAAAATTTTTTTTTTATGTGTGAAGTATCTTGGTTGTCTGTGGTGTGTGTGTGTGTGTGTGTGTATAAATGCGTATCTTGGTGTCTGTGGTGGTGTTTTAATGGCGATCTTGGGGTCTTGTGTGGTGTATAAATGCGTATCTTGTGTGTGGTCTGTGGGTGTGTAAAATGTATCTGGGGTCTGTGGTGTTGGTAAATAAATTTCTATCTTGGTGTCTGTGGTGTGTATAAAATGCTATCTTGGTGTCTGTGGGGTTGTGTTATAAATGCTACTTGGTGTCTTGGTGTCTGTGGTGTGTGTATAAATGCGTATTTTCTTGGGGGGTTTTGGGGTGTGTTAAATGCGTATCTTGGTGGGGTTGTTTTGGGGTGTGTATAAATGCGTATCTAGTTGTCTGTGTGTGTTTTGTTTTGTGTTTGGTACTTGGGTGTGTTATGTTTGTGTGTGTTGGTTAAATGCGTATCTTGGTGTCCCGTGGTGTTGTGTGTTTTGTAATAAATGCGTATCTTGGTGTCTTTGTTGTTTGTGTGTTTATAAATGGCGTAAACTTGGGGTCTTGGTGTGTGTGTGTTGTATATAAATGCTATCTTGGTGTCTGTGGTGTGTGTGTGTTAAAAATGCTATCATGGTGTCGTGTGTGTATAAAATGCTATCTTGGTGCTGTGGTGTGTGTTGTTGTGTTGTGGTG
Organism: Phyllomedusa bahiana; assembly: GCA_025379985.1. NCBI lineage: Eukaryota > Metazoa > Chordata > Amphibia > Anura > Hylidae > Phyllomedusa > Phyllomedusa bahiana. Next base: position 98,145 of record JAODAL010007677.1, read on the forward strand.
TGGTTATAAATGCGTATCTTGGTGTTTTGGTGGTGGGTGTGTGTGTGTAAATAAATGCGTATCTTGGTGTCTGTGGTGTGTTGTGTGTGTGTTATAAAATGCGTATCTTGGGGTCTGTGGGGTGTGTGTGTGTGTATAAATGCGTATCTTGGTGTCTGTGGGTGTGTGTGTTTAATATCTACATAACTGACGAGTATTCAGTGCAGGGTGAAGAGGTTCCCACAATAAAAACTTGAAGTAAAAATCTATTGCGTAAACAAAGAATCGCCAGTCCACTAATATCAACGTGTGAGTGACGTGTAGCGGGATGTGTCTGGCGTATGACTGCATGCGAGTAGCATGTGTGGGATGTGTCTGGCGTATGACTGATGTGTGAGTAGCGTGTGCGGGATGTGTCTGTCGTGTGCGGCATTTGTCTGGCGTACACTATTTTTTCCGTTATTCTTGACAGAACATGTGATAAGTTATTTGGTTTTTTTTTATGGACCGAGGGGGGGGCCCCATTAAAAAGTTTGCTATGGGGCCCTGCCATTTCTAGTTACGCCCCTGCTCCCGATCCAGCCTCATCTGGAAGACATAGCCAGGAGAATATCAGTGTAAACAAGCAGATAACAAACCCACCGTGCGATAAGACTCTGCTCCCTTCTCTACAAATATGGGGGATTGTCATCACTCTGACTCGTGCAGTAACTGTAAGATACATTGCTTAACACGTAGTGGGCGCGCTGTATTCCCAGGGATATCTATTCTAAATTTGGCGATCCTTAAAGGTACGCTGACATCACCAAGGGGTATTTTTTAAAACCAATATTCCTGGAAGACATTTTTTTTTAGAATTTTTGGCAGATTTTCTGGATTTCTTATTTCAGCAGTCCTATGCAATTCAAAATGACATATAAAATCTTGTTCTGTTCTAGCTGTGAACATAAAGACATTAAACTCCTGGTATGGCAGGACATGACTAATCTCACTTTACAAAGAGAGTTGTTAAGTCATTACCTACCATTTGTAATGAGACTACATAGAGATAAGCAACAACTACAGAAAAGAGATATAAGCAACAACTACAGAAAAGTGAGATAAGCAACAACTACAGAAAAGTGAGATTAGTTTGTCCTGTCATTACCTACTATTTGTAACGAGACTACATGGAGATAAACAACAACTACAGTAAGGTGAAATTAGTCTGTCCTGCCGTCATTATGTCATTACCTACTATTTGAAATGAGACTACATAGAGATAAGCAACAACTACAGAAAAGTGAGATTAGTCTGTCCTGCCATCATTATGTCATTACCTACTATTTATAACAAGACTACATAGAAATAAGTGACAACTACAGTAAAGTGAGATAAGTCTGTGCTGTCATTACCTACTATTTGTAATGAGACTAATCTCACTTAACTACAGTAAAGTGAGATTAGTCTGTCCTGTCATTACCTACTATTTGTAATGAGACTACATAGAAATAAGCAACAATGAGAGTAAAGTGAGATTAGTCTGCCCTGCCGTTATAATGTCATTATCTACTATTTGTAATGAGAGTACATAGAGATAAGCAACAAATACAGTAAAGTGAGATTAGTCTGTTCTGCCGTCATTATGTCATTAGCTACTATTTGTAACGAGATTGCATAGAGATAAGTAGCAACTACAATAAAGTGAGGTGAATCATGTCCTGACTTTCAGGAGCTTGAGCTCTGTATGGTCACAGCTTAGAAAAGGACAAGATTTCATATGTAGTTTTTAATGGCATAGGACTGCCAAAATACAAAGAAATAAAAAAAAATTACCAAAAATTCTATAAAAACAAAATATCTTTCAGGAATATTGGTTTTACCACCCCTTGGTGATGGTAGTGTCCCTTTAAGGATCGCCAGCTTTATAATTTATATCCCTGGGAATACAGCACGCCTACCATGTGTTAAGAAATGTATTTAATGGTTCCTGTGTAATCGTTTTCTACTCCTGAGAACAATAGAGCAATCATTATGTCATTGCCTACTATTTGTAATGAGACTACATAGAGATAAGCAGCAACTACAGTAGTCTCAATGCAAATAGTAGGTAATAGCATAATGATGGCTCTATTGTTCTCTGGGCAGGAATAGATAAGATTACACAGGAACCATACAATACATTTCAATACATGGTAGGTGCGCTGTATTCCCAGGGATATAAATTCCTAAAGATGAGGATCCTTAAAGCGACACTGCCATCAGAAAGGCGTATTTTTCTTAAAATAATATTCCTGTTTGTTTTTTAATGCACAGTAACACTGCATTACCTGCCACCACTGAAAGCACATAGCAGTGGTCGGTAACCTAGGAGACAAGAGAGCAAGTTGAAGTTGCCTGTATTAGGTAACACACACTTTTTTATATGACATGCGTTTTAAAAATTGCTTACTTTAAGGTAATTGGGTCGTCCAGCAGCGCTTGCTGTGATTTGAGAATCCTTTTCAGCTGCAAGTTCACAGCTTTGTGGGTGTTCCCACTTTGTGGAGCTGCAAGTTCAGGGCTAAGTGGGTGTTCTCTGTTTATGAAGCTGCAAATTTACAGTTTAGTGGTTACTCCCTGTTTGTGGAGCTATAAATTCAAAGCTTAGTGGGTGTTTCCTCTTTGTGGAGCTTCAAGTTCACACTTTAGTGGATGTTCCCTGTCTGTGAAGATGCAAATTCACAGTCTAAGGCCATGTTCACACGGCTTAACTGCAGGACGTAATTACACCCCGCAATTACGCCGTGTGGCCGGGGGCGGGGCGGGGGAGCGAACGGGGGGCCGGCACCTCGCCGGCCCATAGACCTGTATTACCAGCGGCGCGTATACGCCGCTAGTAATTAACATGTCACTTATCTCCCCTCGCGGCGGATTCGCTGAGTAGGGAGAGGAGACGTAATCCATAGTTCTCTATGAGAACTGTGGATTAGCGTAATGACTGAGTCGTATTCAGCCGTAATTTGCGCACTTTGGCGCGTAATTACAGACCGAAATACGTCCCATTTTAAGCCGTATGAACATGGCCTTATAGTTACTCCCTGTTTGTGGATCTGCAATCTCACAGATTAGTAGGTGTCCCCTGTTTGTGCAGCTATAAATTCAAAGTTTAGTGGGTGTTCCCTCTTTGAAAAGTTGCAAGTTTACAATTTAGTGGGTGTTTCCTCTTTGTAAAGCTGAAAGCTCACAGCTTAGTGGGTGTTCCCTGTTTTTGGAGGTTCAAGTCCACAGTTTAGGGGGTGTTCCCACTTTGTGGAGCTGCATGTTCAGAGCTAAGTGGGTGTTCCCTGTTTTTGGAGCCTCAAGTCCACAGTTTAGTGGTTACTCCGTGTTTGTGAAGCTATAAATTTAAAGCTTAGTGGGTGTTCCCTCTTTGTGGAGCTTCAAGTTCACACTTTAGTGGATGTTCCCTGTCTGTGAAGCTGCAAATTCACAGTTTAGTGGTTGCTCCCTGTTTGTGGAGCTGCAATCTCACAGATTAGTAGGTGTCCCCTGTTTGTGGAGCTATAAATTCAAAGTCTAGTGGGTGTTCCCTCTTTGAAAAGTTGCAAGTTTACAATTTAGTGGGTGTTTCCTCTTTGTGGAGCTTCAAGTCCACAACTTAGTGGGTGTTTCCTGTTTTTGGAGCTTCAAGTCCACAGCTTAGCGGGTGTTCCCTGTTTTTGGAGCTTCAAGTCCACACCTTAGTGGGTGTTCCCTGTTTTTGGAGCTTAAAATCCACGGCTTAGTGGGTGTTCCCTGTTTATGAAGCTGCAAGTTTACAGCTTAGTGGGTGTTCCCTGTTTTTGGAGCTTCAAATCCACAGCTTAGTGGGTGTTCCCTGTTTTTGGAGCTTCAAGTCCACAACTTAGTGGGTGTTCCCTGTTTTTGGAGCTTCAAGTCCACAACTTAGTGGGTGTTCCCTGTTTTTGGAGCTTCAAATCCACAGTTTAGAGGGTGTTCCCACTTTGTGGAGCTGCAAGTTCAGAGCTAAGTGGGTGTTCCCTGTTTATGAAGCTGCAAGTTTACAGTTTAGTGGGTGTTTCCTCTTTGTGGAGCTTCAAGTCCATAGCTTAGTGAGTGTTCCCTGTTTTTGGAGCTTCAAGTCCACAGCTAAGTGGGTGTTCCCTGTTTTTGGAGCTTCAATTCCACAGCTAAGTGGGTGTTCCCTGTTTTTGGAGCTTCAAGTCCACAGCTTAGTGGGTGTTCCCTGTTTTTGGAGCTTCAAGTCCACAGCTTAGTGGGTGTTCCCTCTTTGTAAAGCTGCAAGTTCACAGCTTAGTGGGTGTTCCCTGTTTTTGGAGCTTCAAATCCACAGCTTAGTGAGTGTTCCCTCTTTGCAAAGCTGCAAGCTCACAGTTTAGTGGGTGTTCCCTGTTTTTGGAGCTTCAAGTCCACAGCTAAGTTGGTGTTCCCTGTTTTTGGAGCTTCAAGTCCACAGTTTAGTGTTTTTTCCAGTAAAGCTGATCTTTCTTGTCCTTTCACCTGGGTATTAAAGTTGCTAAAATATAATTCATTATGACTACAAACAGAACAAAGGAACTTTTTGATTATACGACACAAATTTTTAATTGCCAATATGGCCGACATGTCTAACTTTGTTCATTGTTATTAATATAGTCAGGTACCAGGTACTGATTTGATCCCAGAAATTAATGTGGATGTTTCCTATAGACATTCCCTTACATAGTACCAGGAATAACAGGGAGAGGAGGGGAGGTTCTTTGAATATACCCCATATTAGCGAAACCCTTTAAAAAGACTTGGGTCTTATTCGAAATAATGAGCATGTTCACCACTTTTTGCATGCTTTTTAAAGCTGAATCATAGCTCTCATACACACAATCATTTGTGCATAAAGGATCACAGTTCACACTCTATTCTAAGCCATATAATAGGGTGCCATATATTGCTCTACAGGGGTGTAGCTATAGGGGGTGGAGAGGTAGCAGTCGCTACTGGGTCCTGCATCCTGAGGGGGCCCAAAAGCCCTTCTGCCACACAAGAAGACACCAGCATTGTAAGCGGCACATGGTAGCTGGGGGCCCATTTTACTTTTTGCACTAGCTTCAAGTTACGCCTCTATTGCTCTAGGAATATTTAGTACCCTATATGGCGGTATGTAGGATTCTAGTTGAGATGCATGAACCCGCAACAATATGTATATGTGTATTCTTTGGAAAAAATACAGTATTTGATTTACATACATTCTTTTACATTAACTTGGCCTAAGTGCCATATAAACACTTACATACTGGCAGATATACATACTAGCAGAGGCCAAAAATAACGAAAAAAAAATAGGGGAGGTATTTTTGTTCCTGGTATTGTTTGGTTAAAATGGAATAATTTTCCCCGGTTTGTGCAAAAAACATGGAATGTTTTTTGGACTTACTGCTATTTTTGGTTAAAAAAAAAAGGTGTCAGCCTGTGTTGTGCATAGCTATGGCTCGGGAGGCTGGGGTGTGGCTCCTCTGCTAATGACCCACATATGAAAATAGCAGTTATATGCTTCGGTCATTAAGACTCTCTGGAGCGAGACCTATTATAGAAGTGTGATGCAGCTGCTTGGTAAACCTAATCCAAGAAGGGACAGTCTGATCCTGACCTGAGCAAGAAAACTTCTCATCTAAGGAACCATTAGCGTTGTGAAGATTTTTGCTTCACAAATTAAGCCCCCCCCCCTCAAAAAAAATAAATAAAAATTATTACAAATATTTCAACATAAGATAATTTTAAAGCATGACCGGGGATGTTCCTATATCCTGGTGTTGTCAGGAGTATTTCAGAGGTTTCCAGCAGACGTGGACATATTACAATGGGCAATGGACTTGAGGAGTCATAGAGATTTCCTTATTGCTTCTGGCTGGCCCGGACGGGGTCATAACCTATAGCAGAAATGAAGCAACCAGTAGTCCTATGCAAGTAATATGAAGTGTATAGAAAAAATAAATGTAGGGACTTCCCAATGGATGATGGCGAGGAAGGCGGGCAATGACAAGGGCATGGATTGGGATGGAAGGACAAATGACTTTAATCAAGAAAATATCTGATGCTAAGAACTAACTTTCCCTTACCTTTCCCTAAAGCTGACCCTAACACCAGACACCCCTGGCCTTATCCTAACCCTTACAATATCCATACCAATGTTCCGCACTCTGCTAACCCTAACCAAAAAAAACCCAGAAAACTAAAAAAAGAACTCAGGAATAGAACACACTGCAAGAACTTTCCCTAACTCGTTCCCTAACCTGTCCCTAAAGCTGACCCTACACCAGACACCCCTGACCTTATCCTACTCCTTACAATATCCCTTCCAATGTCCCGCACTCTGCTAACCTTAACCAAAAAAAAACTAGAAAACTACCAAAAAGAACTCAGGAATAGAACACACTGCAAGAACTTTCCCTAACTCGTTCCCTAAACTGTCCCTAAAGCTGACCCTAACACCAGACACCCCTGACCTTATCCTACTCCTTACAATATCCCTACCAATGTCCCGCACTCTGCTAACCTTAACCAAAAAAAACTAGAAAACTACCAAAAAGAACTCAGGAATAGAACACATTGCAAGAACTTTCCCTAACTCGTTCCCTAAACTGTCCCTAAAGCTGACCCTAACACCAGACACCACTGACCTTATCCTACCCCTTACAATATCCATACCAATGTCCCGCACTCTGCTAACCCTAACCAAAAAAAACAGAAAACTACCAAAAAGAACTTATAAATAGGACACACTGCAAGAACTTTCCCTAACTCATTCCCTAACCTGTTCCTAAAGCTGACCCTAACACCAGACACCCCTGACCTTATCCTACTCCTTACAATATCCCTACCAATGTCCCGCACTCTGCTAACCTTAACCAAAAAAAAACTAGAAAACTACCAAAACGAACTCAGGAATAGAACACACTGCAAGAACTTTCCCTAACTCGTTCCCTAAACTGTCCCTAAAGCTGACCCTAACACCAGACACCCCTGACCTTATCCTACCCCTTACAATATCCCTTCCATTGTCCCGCACTCTGCTAACCATAACCAAAAAAACCCCAGCAAACTACCAAAAAGAACTCAGGAATAGAACACACTGCAAGAACTTTCCCTAACTCGTTCCCTAACCTGGGCCTAAAGCTGACCCTAACACCAGACACCACTGGCCTTATCCTACCCCTTACAATATCAGTACCAATGTCCCGCACTCTGCTAACCCTAACCAAAAAAAACAGAAAACTTACCAAAAAGAACTTATAAATAGACACACTGCAAGAACTTTCCCTAACTCATTCCCTAACCTGTTCCTAAAGCTGACCCTAACACCAGACACCCCTGACCTTATCCTACCCTTACAATATCCGTACCAATGCTCCTTGCTCTGTTAACCCTAACCAAAAAAAACTATAAAACTACCAAAAAGAACTCATAAATAGAACACACTGCAAGACTGACACAAGGCAAGCAGAAACAACAGAGAACTAAAGACAAAACAGAGATCTAACTAGGAACAGATAACTCACCAAAACAAGACCGAATGTTAGAAGCTCACAAGTCACGATCATTCAGCTACTTGTATACACAACACCAACCATAAAGTGCAAATCTGCTCTACAGAGGGCTAGCAATCAGCCACTCCCACATAATAAGGCTCACGTGTGCCGCATGCAGAGCCGTTCCTAGGCTAAATTGCACTCAGGGCGAGGTGAAGAAATTTCGGCGACCCCTTCCCGTAACATAATGCACCACAATGCAACACATTGCATCACCATCAACCAAATCTAAAATATACAACAAGCTTTACCAAAATGTGCTATGTATAAAACTACCAAATAATAGTCATACAGTTACCAAATAACACCGCTACACAAAACCAGAATCCCAAGGCTAATAGCACCAATGTCCTACTAAGACCACGTATCACCAGCACATAGTGACCGAATACCGCCACACCGTGACCACATAGTGACCGAATAATACTGTCACACCATGACCACATATCACCAGCACACAGTGACTGAATAATACAAACTGACCATGACTGAATACAAACCATTATACTACAACCTATATTACCGCCATACAGTGACCATACAGTGTTGGATACCAGCTGTACACAAGCTCTGCAGAAATGTAACTTTACTGTAATCAATTATATCCAAGCACTTACAGGAGACGTCTCTGAAGAGTTGTTCTCTTTCTCTTCTTCTCCATCTGTCCCAGACGCCATGACGACTTCTCCCGGCCACAACTCTTTACTGTACAATTTACAAAACAAACATCTTAGACTCCTCAATTTATCAGCACTTCTCTACCAATTCCTATCTCTGTAAAAACTCCCCATCTATAGCACCTCGTATGGTAGCCATGTAAGTAGCCCCTGTAGCCATGTAATAGCCATGTAATAGCCCCTGTAGCCAGAGAGTAGCCCCTGTGGCCATGAAGTAGCCCATGTAGCCAGGCAGTAACCCCTTATAGCCAGGCAGATGCCCCTATAGCCAGGTAGTAGTCCCTTATAGCCAGGTAGTTGCCCATATAGTCAGGTAGTACCTCTATAGTCAGGTAGATGCCCCTATAGTCAGGTAGATGCCCCTATAGTCAGATAGATGCCCCTACAGTCAGATAGATGCCCCTATAGTCAGGTAGATGCCCCTATAGTCAGGTAGATGCCCCTTATAACCAGGTAGATGCCCCTATAGTCAGGTAGTAGTCCCTTATAGCCAGGTAGATGCCCATATAGTCAGGTAGATTCCCATATAGTCAGGTAGTGCCCCTATAGCCAGGTAGAGGCCCCTATAGGCAGGTAGTGCCCTTGCAGCCAGGTAGTGCTCCCATAGCCAGGTAGTGCCCCCTGGTAGCCAGGCAGTGCCCCCATGTAGCCGGTAGTGCCCCCATGTAGCCAGGCAGTGCCCCCATGTAGCTAGGGAGCGCCCCCATATAGCCAGGCAGTGTCCCCTTGTAGCCAGGCAGTGCCCCCTAGTAGCCAGGTAGTGTCCCCATAGAGCCAGGTAGTGCTCCCATAGCCAGGCACTGCCCCCATATAGCGAGGCAGTGCCCCCATGTAGCCAGGTAGTGCCCCCATAGCCAGGCAGTGCCCCCATGTAGCCAGGTAGTACCCCCATAGCCAGGTAGCAGCTATTGATAAAATAAAAAGAAATGACTCGCCTTGCCATGATCCCACGGTCCCTGCGTCCAGGTCCGGGAGCTACAGAGCAGTGTAAGCTGCGTGACGTCATCATGCCACTTACGCTGTCATGCAGCTCCCAGAGATCTCCTGGGCTGCACAGAGGCTGCCGACCCAGGAGATCCCAGCATCGCAGGGGGTGTGGTGAAAGCCGCGGGCCCCCTGCGACGCTGATACAGGGGAGAAGGCAGGACGGGAATGACCCGTCCTGCCTCCTCCCTGTACCAGCAGTTGCACAGCGAGTGTGCAGTTGCTGAGTGAGTCAAGGGCTAACCTCCAGGCGGGCGAGGCAGGCGGTCGCGCCGCCCACCTTGGGTGAGTGGAGCCTCGGCGCCCCGGGCGATCTCCTCCTCTGATCCAGTAAGCAGGAGAGGATGAAATGGCTGAAGAATTCCTACTCCTCGCAACAGCTATAAAGGAGGGGAAGACAAGGGGCCAATATAAGTTTGTTGCTAAAAGGCTCACAAACAATCTGGAATTGTAACATCAGCCCTGAATTAATGCAATTAAGCAAGATTACAAGTACGAATTCCCTACTCACAGCCATAAATGACAAAATTCCAACTTCCAGCCACTAGCACTAGAGGGAGCTGCGTGAAGACAGGTTTATCCCCTTTCTATTTTTTTTCAATACGAAATCCACATCCAGATTTTTTGTACAGGGTGTCCCCTTACATGGTCCTAGTTGGCTTGGGATATATTTTAAGCTTGTGAGAACAAGACACCATGGCCCTTATGTTTGTAAATTGTCTAGGTGTAAGACTTTCTTTGTTGCCCATAGCAACCAATCCTAGCCCATAGCAAACAATCAGAACCCATAACAACCAATCAGAACCCATAGCCACCAATCAGAGCTCATAGCAACCAATCAGAGCCCATAAAAAACAATCAGAGCCCATAGCAACCAATCAGAGCTCATAGCAACCAATCAGAGCTCATAGCCACCAATCAGAGCTCATAGCAACCAATCAGAGCCCATAGAAACCAATCAGAGCTCATAGCAACCAATCAGAGCCCATAGAAACCAATCAGAGCTCATAGCAACCAATCAGAGCCCATAGAAACCAATCAGAGCTCATAGCAACCAATCAGAGCCCATAGCAACCAATCAGAGCCCATAGAAACCAATCAGAGCTCATAGCAACCAATCAGAGCTCATAGCAACCAATCAGAGCCCATAGCAACCAATCAGAGCTCATAGCGACCAATCAGTTTCCAAAACAACCAATCAGAGCCCATAGTGACCAATCAGAGCCCATAGCACCCAATCAGAGCTCATAGCAACCAATCAGAGCTCATAGCAACCAATCAGAGCCCATAGCAACCAATCAGAGCCCATAGTGACCAATCAGTTTCCAAAACAACCCATCAGAGCCCATAGTTACCAATCAGAGCCCATAGAAACCAATCAGAGCTCATAGCAACCAATCAGAGCACATAGCAACCAATCAGAGCCCATAGAAACCAATCAGAGCTCATAGCAACCAATCAGTTCCCAAAGCAACAAATCATAGCCCATAGCAACCAGAGCCCATAAAAACTAATCAGAGCTCATAGCAACCAATCAGAGCTCCTAGCAACCAATCAGAACCCATAGCAACCAACCAACCTTGTAGGCCAAAAGAGTCACAATTGGCCCCTAATATCCAACCCAGCAGGACCTGTGTTGTCCAAAAAGCTTTTCTTATCTATATCTATACGTGTGGCGAAGAGTCAGATAGTGTCACGGAATGCACCATGGGCCCCTTCATCACTGTGTCAGGGGTAGCGACCTGGTAGGCTCCTGCTGCAAAAGTCCAACCTGACTTGCGGCGGGCTCTGGTGAAAACTGGAAGGCTACTTAGACTTAGACACCACCACTTGGTACAGCGGATCCACACGCCTCATGACAGACAGTCTCCGAGTCTCTGCTCCTGTTCTGCTCCTTTTCGTACAGCCTCTTGTAGAGTCATGAACATTGACCTAAGCGAAGTCTACAGAGACCTCCAGTTCCTGACACGTTCTCCAGGGGACGCTTTGTGACTTCCTACATGATTTTTTCTAGCGCTCTGAGTCATTTCGTTAGACGAGCCATTCCTGGAAACAGTCCACAAAGTTCAAAGTCTACAGGATGGATATTTTGGACAAAAACATTTCTTATCTACTCTGTCAGGTCCCATATGACCACGTAGAGCTCAATCTAAGCATCATATATGTTGGGTCAATGGACTGAATAAAGAAGGGGACAGTTACTTTTTCACATTTATGACATGGCTCTGTACCTATCTTTTTAATTTTTGGGTTCCGGAGGCTAAGACCCCCACTGATCGCTCAAACAAAAGGGCAGAAGTACTGTGCACTGGGCCTGTTCGTTTCCCCCTCACTCGCCTCAGAAAGCTGAGTATGAGTCATAGAAACTCTCATAGACGTTCTATGAATCCATACATGACGCTCCATTCTCCGAGAAGAGATGATCAAAAACCAGGGGCACAACACCCGGTCACCACTGGGGGTCCTGGCACCCGGATTCCCACCAATCAGCAATCTAACATTGATATTGATGTAGAGTACTACTACTTAGGGTATATTACCACAGTATCAGATATTCTGGATTATCAAAGGTCACAGGAAAGTATATACAATCCACTTGTTTGGGTAAAGACAAATAGGAAAGCAGCCCAAATATTATCACTATTATCAGAGAAATAACTTAAAGATGTTTAAACACCATTATATCATATATTCATTGGACAGATAAGAATAAATGAACAATGTATACTATGTACATGGTATTCAAAATGATTCAGTAAAGAGTTAGGACATTTGTATACATAGTATAGCACTACCTTGTGTTTAAAGGCTATAGCAGTGTGTATGTCCACCTGATGAGCTGAGTGCAGGTGGACACACATGCTCAGTCACCATTGTCACAGCACAGTGTATAGTAATGTGTACAGTATGTCCACCTGATGAGCTGAGTGCTGGTGGACACACATGCTCAGTCACCATTCTCACAGCACAGTGTATAGTAATGTGTACAGTATGTCCACCTGATGAGCTGAGTGCAGGTGGACACACATGCTCAGTCACCATTCTCACAGCACAGTGTATAGTAATGTGTACAGTATGTCCACCTGATGAGCTGAGTGCTGGTGGGCACACATACTCAGTCACCATTCTCACAGCACAGTGTATAGTAATAGATACAGTCCTGTGTATAAATAAATCTTGGGAGAGATCTCTATATAGACATTTGATGTATTTAAACATATGTATTATGCCCCCCCGAAGCCTTCTTTTCTCTAAACTAAATAACCCTAATCTTGCTAATCTTTCTGTGTACTGTAGTACACCCAGTCCTTTTATTATTTTTGTTGCCCGCCTTTGTTCAAGCTCTACAATGTCTTTCCTGTGCACTGGTGCCCCAAACTGTACACAATATTCCATGTGTGGTCTAACCAGTGACTTGTATAATGGGAGAATAATGTTCTCATCATGTGCATCTATGCCCCTTTTAATGCACCCCATGATCCTATTTGCTTTGGCTGCTGCTGCCTGACACTGGCTGCTACAATTAAGTTTACTGTCCACCAGGATTCCCAAGTCCTTCTCCATGTCACTTTTACCCAGTGTTTTTTCCATTTAACATGTAGTCATGTAATGGATTTCTCTTCCCCATGTGCATAACCTTGCATTTATCAGTGTTAAACCTCATCTGCCATTTCCCTGCCCAGGCTTCCAACTTATCCAGATCCCTTTGTAATAACATATTATCCTCTATTGTGTTGATTACTTTACAGAGCTTAGTATCATCTGCAAAGATCGATATTCTACTGTGTAATCCCTGTGTAAGATCATTAATGAAAATGTTAAAGAGGATAGGGCCCAATACTGACCCTTGTGGTACCCCACTAGTAACAGCGATCCAGTCTGAGTATGTACCGTTAATTACTACCCTTTGTTTTCTATCAGTGAGCCAGTTGCTTACCCACTTGCACACATTTTCCCCCAGTCCAAGCATTCTCATTTTATTTACCAACCTTTTATGTGGCACCGTATCAAATGCTTTAGAAAAATCTAGATATATGACATCCAGTGCCTCACCCCGATCCAGTCTAGCACTGACTTCCTCATAGAAGCTGATGAGATTAGTCTGACAGGACCGATCCTTCATAAACCCATGCTGGAACGGCGTTATACATTTATTTTCAGTGAGATACTCCAGGATAGCATCTCTGAGAAAACTTCAAACATTTTACCTACAACAGAGGTTAAACTTACCGGCCTATAGTTTCCTGGATCACTTTTTGACCCCTTTTTGAATATTGGCACCACATTTGCTATGCGCCAATCCTTTGGGACATACCTCGTTATTAGACAGTCCATGAATATTAAGAATAGGGGCCTATCTATGACATCACTTAACTCTCTTAGGTCACTGTATGGAGGTAATATACAGTCTGCAGAGCTTGTGTACACTGGTGTCTACCACTATATGTAACTGTATGGAGGTAATATACAGTCTGCAGAGCCTGTGTACACTGGTGTCTACCACTATATGTCACTGTATGGAGGTAATTATATAGTCTGCAGAGCCTGTGTACACTGGTGTCTACCACTATATGGTCACTGTATGGTGGTTATATACAGTCTGCAAAGCCTGTGTACACTGGTGTCTACCACTATATGGTCACTGTATGGAGGTAATATACAGTCTGCAGAGCCTGTGTACACTGGTGTCTACCACTATATGGTCACTGTATGGAGGTAATATACAGTCTGCAGAGCCTGTGTACACTGATATCTACCACTATATGGTCACTGTATGGAGGTAATATACAGTCTGCAGAGCCTGTGTACACTGGTGTCTACCACTATATGGTCACTATATTATTATATATTATTATTATTAGACAGTATTGGTCTTTGTAGACTGATCAGTTATAGTATACGGTATTATTCAGTCACTATGTGGTGGTAATTTGTGGTCGTGTTCTGGTGGTATAATCAGGTCCCTATGTAATAGCGTTATTAGTAATGCTGGTCTTAGTATAGTGGGATTTGATTGGTAGCAGTATGATGGTGATATGTATGGTGAGGTATTTGCCCCTTGTATTATCTACATTATCTAACAGCATGTCCTGGTACATGGTCGTGGTCAGGGAGGAGGGGGGGGGGACCTTCAAAAAGTTTGCTTTGGGGCCCTGTCTTCTCTAGTTACGCCCCTGTCCGTGGCCGTACCTTAAGTGTCCTAGCAATAAAGCACAATCCTACTGTCAACACGTGGCAATCTCGCCCGCTGGCGATGCGGTGTCGATAGAACCCAAGTGTTGTGGAAGCCTTTCAGGCAAAACCTGGCCTGGATACATGAGTGGTCATCCCACTCAACTCTTAGACTACTCCAGTAAAAAACCAGCCTGAATCAGCTGCTTAGGTTACTGATGAAAGGCCACCATCTTTTGATAGGTTTGGCCACCTTCAGCCACCAGACTGTACACTCTAGACAGGGCATCTTCATTTCATTGCAGCTTGCCTGACCTCTGCTCTATTGAGAACGAAAAATTCTGTAGGGTAAGGAGCCAGTGGGTAACCCGAGCATTTTTCTCTTTCTTCTCCTGTAACCACTTTATTGGAGCATGGTCTGATACTAGCCTGAACCTCCTTCCCAACAGGTAGTACCTGACGGAATCTAGTGCCCGCTTTATGGTCAGACACTCCTTCTCTCTGCTGGGGACAGTTTTCTGCTCAGGTAGATCACTGGGTTAGGGTTATGAGACATGACTACACCCAAGGTTATGAGACATTACTGCACCCAGACCCACATGGGAGACATCTGTCTGGACTACAAACTCATGGAAGAAGTCCAGGGCTACCAACACTGGTAGCCTACACATGTTCTGCTTGAGCTCCTAAAAAGCCCTCTTTGCTTTGGGAGACCACTTAATCATGACCAACTGTGTGCCCTTTGTCAAGTTGGTCAATGGAACGGCTATTTTTGCAAACCTGAGGATGAACCGCCGATAGTAGCCCACAACACTAAGAAATACCCTGACCTGCTTCTTGATGAGTGAGTGGGGCCACTTCTGAATAGCCTCTACCGTCTTTAACTGGGGTTAAATCTCATCTCTCAACTCTCTCCACTATGTAGCCCAGATATCAGGTCTCCTCAATCCCCATGACACATTTATTTGGGTTAATCATAAACCTGGCCAGAACTTTTCTGAGATGACTCTCCCAGTCTTGACTGAAGGTGAAATTGTCATCTAAGTATGTGGCAGCATACTTCCTATGGGCACGCAGAAATTGGTCAATGGCCCTCTAAATGGAGCCCCATTTAGCCCAAACGGCCGATGGATATATTGAAATGACCCCTCAGGTGTGAAGAAAGTAGTCTTCTCCCTCGACTGATTTGACAGCGGGATCTGCCAATATCCCTTAGTGAGGGCTAGCAATCGCTTGACCAGATTATCTACCCTAGACATAGGGTATGCATCAACCGTGGACACTTCATTTAGTTTGTAACAGCTATTGCAGAATCTCCATTCTCCATTTGGTTTTGGAACTAGGACTATGGGGCTGGACCATCTACTTCTGGACCTCTCAATCTCCCCCAGTTCTATCATTCCCTGGACCTCTTTAGAAATGACCTATAGGCAGGCTTCGGAGATCCTGTAGGGCTTCAGGTTCACTATCACTCAGAGATCCATAAGAATCTCATGCTCTATCACATTGGTACAGGCAAGGGTTTCCATGAACAGATCTCTGTTCCTTTGCAGTAGTTCCCTACACTGTTGTTGTTGGGACGAGATAGGATCTCCTCCATCTGAACAGAACACTCTTGCAGGGTTTGACCTCGCTTTCCCAGGTTTCCTTCGTCACATTTAAGGGATCTCTATAGAAATGCTGGAGGACAAGATTGACAGTAATCGTTAATCTCCCCTTAACATCCTGGCCAATAGAAATGCTGTAGGACCCTCTTGAGTGGTTTGTCTAGGTGACTTCCCAACGCATAAGAGTGGGCCATATTCATGACCATCTGTCTACTGCTCCACAACCTTATCCCTTTCTTTGGTCACCCAGTGTACAGTATGAGGTTATGATTCAGGGCAAAGTGTGGGAACCGGTCTTCTGCTCCAGGCTTCTGGGTAATCCCATTGAGGATCGTCATACTCTCCAGCTCCCCTTTTAAGGTCAAGTCCTGAATTTAGGCCGCATCAAACCTTTTTTCTGGACACCTCTATGTCAGGTACAGTTTCTTCTGAGGTTGTCTCTTCCTCATTGTCCTCTATCAGTACAAACCGAGGACATTCAGGGATTACCTCCGGTTCCCCACTCCCGGGGTTGTCCAGACTCCCTGGGCACTTTTGAAAAGCTGCTTTTCCCCATAGGTCCTAGAACAAAGAGTAGTGGCTACCAACATTCACATCATGTAGTAAGTGTGGACTACCCCAACATGGTGCAACAGGGCAGCTGGTCTCAAGGTTAACCTGGGCCATTGGGTAAACCGTGTTGTCCTCATGGATACATGTGACCTCCAGCTTTTTCCCAGGGACCAATACAAAAGGTAGAGAAGCCAATATGAGTGTTCAATAGTCCCGAGACTAGGGCGCCATTCACAGTTATTTTGTATATCTAGGGTCCCTCCCCATTGGTTGGTACAGCGCCGCAAATAGGATTAAAGGATGCTTTTGCTAGATTACGGATTGCTATTTATGCACTTGCCTAAGATATCCTGCAGTTTCTCTAACATCAGTGGTAATAGATACATGAGTATAGATAGATATATAGATAGATAGATAGATAGTTATATAGATAGATATGGGATAGATAGATATGGGATAGATAGATAGATAGATATGGGATAGATAGATAGATAGATAGATAGATATGAGATAGATAGATATGGGATAGAAAGATAGATAGATAGATAGATAGATAGATAGATAGATATGAGATAGAGATAGATAGATAGATAGATAGATATGAGATATATAGATAGATAGATAGATATGAGATAGATAGATAGATGATAGATATGAGATAGATGATAGATATGAGATAGATAGATAGATATGGGATAGAAAGATACATAGATAGATAGATAGATATGAGATAGATAGATATGAGATAGATAGATAGATAGATAGATAGATATGAGATAGATATGGGATAGGTATGAGATAGATATGGGATAGATAGATATGAGATAGATAGATATGAGACATTTAGCTCCGTTTGTAGATAGATAGATAGATAGATAGATAGATATGAGATAGATAGATAGATAGATATGAGATAGATAGATAGATATGAGATAGATAGATAAATAGATATGAGATAGATAGATAGATAGATAGATAGGAGATAGATATCAGACATATGGCTCCGTACATAGATAGAATGTGTCACTAGATATAAGAACAACATCTGAGAAGCAATGGGACTGTAGATTTGAGCCCTGAAGCCTCCGGCGCTCGGTGCTGCTCCTCCAGTCCAGGGCAGGGATGCTGCTTTTGCATCTTACAGGAGTCAGTGTTAAAGTTTTGGAGCAGTTTGTGGTCAGCGCTGGTGCTGGGCCGGCCCCCGGCTCACATTACACACTATTTATATCCTCTCTTAGTTGTTTCCCCCTTAAAGCAGCTCCATGGGACCACCTCTACTGCCTGTAACCTCTCCTACTCTTGACATCTGAGCAGCTCACAGAGAGCTCCTCTTGGTCAGTGTACAGTGGTTGCTGCGAGGAGACAGGCCACCAGGCTGGAGCCCTGGATTATCTGCTCTGCACTGTGACCAGCGGGCCACCACCGCTCCTGCCACCACCCCCACCGCTCCTGCCACCATTCGGGAAAAATACCATTTTATAGTGAAAAGTGACAGCGTCGTGGAGTTTAATCCCTGGTAACTCTGCTGTCTGCAACCTGAACCTTGCATGCTATGGAACACCCGCTCTTTGGCTGCCTGCGCAGCCCCCATGCCACCTCACAGAGCTTGCACCCGTTCTCCCAATCTTCACTGGCCCTCCATGGAAGATCAGATCACATGTCCTATCCAGATTTATCCTCGTCTTCGTCCTCTTGCATAATTGCTGGCTACCCTAATGAGGAGGGCATGTTTGGAAGCCAGCATCATAGAGGGCATCATCACCATCACCATCAGCAGCAGCAGCACCACCACCAGAGCTTGCAATCTAATTGGCACATTCCTCAGATGTCCTCACACCTGGCCTCCACCCGACATAGTCTTTGCCTTCAGCAGGAATCTGGACCTCCACAACTTGGAAGCAGCCCCCCTATATTATGTTCAAATGCAAGTAACCTAGGCACTAACAGCTCGTCTGGCTCAGCTTGTGTGAGTGGGGACTATGGCAGGCAGACCCTCTCCCCTTCTGAGACAGAAAAGAGGTCAGGCAAAAGGAAAAGTGACAGCTCAGGTAAGAACTTGGAGACTGCTTTGATTGATGTTACTGTGGCCACCACCTGTAATGGACCAAACATTTTCTTTAAATTTTCCAATTTGTCTCTAATTTAGGCAGATACTTAGTCTTTGAAGGACTACATTAGGGTCATTCAACACCGAGATTCCAAGGGATTCCAAAAATGTACAGTATGCCCGTAGAAGGTGTCTCCCAGTCGGGTTCTGTAGAACCCGATCGAGGGTCCAAAAGAGACAGCAATGAAGTTATCTGTCAGCCTTGGAGTAGAGATGGGGTAGTTGTTGGAATTAGAGCAAATTAAAAAAAAAAAAGTTTTGGAGAAGAAATGGGATAGTTGTCCGAGTTAGAATGAATTTTTTTGGAAAAAAAAAGTTTTGGAGTAGAGACAGGATAGTTGTGGGAGTTAGGGCCAATCTCGGTAAAAAGAACCATATTTTGGGGTAGAGATTGAATAGTTGTGGGAGTTGGAATGAATTTTTGGGGAAAAAAGTTTTGGGCTACAGATGGGATAGCTGTGGGAGTTAGAATTAATTTTTTAGTAAAAATTTTTGTAGTAGAGATGGAATGGTTGTGAAGTAAGTGCAATTTTTATTTTTGAAAGTTAACTAGAGATGGGGTAGTTGTAAATGTTAGGGCCAATTTTGGTGAACAAAATGTTTGGCGTAGAGATGGGATGGTTGTGGGGGTCAGGGCAAATTTTTGGGTTCCAAAATGTTTTGGTGTAGAGATGGGACAGTTTTGGTGTGGGATTCAAGGCTAATTTATTTTTAAAAAAGTTGTCAACACGAGATGGGGTAGTTGGTATAGTTAGGGCCAATTTTAGGGAAAAAAAGTTTTGGAGTATAGATTGTGTAGCTGTGGGAGTTAGGGCAAATTTTTGGTTCCAAAATGTTTTGGTGTAGAGATCGGACAGTTGTGGGTTTCAAGGCTAATTTATTTTAAAAAAAAAGTTGTCAACGCGAGATGGGGAAGTTGTAATAGTTAGGGCCAATTTCAGTGAAAACAAAGTTTTGAAGTATAGATTGTATAGCTGTGGGAGTCAGGGCATATTTTTTTTTTCCAAAAGTTTGGAGCTGAGATGGGATAGTTGGAGTCAGTGGAAATTTAAAAAAAAAACTTTTTGGAGTAGAGATGGGACAGTTATGGGAATCAAGGCAAATTTATTTTTAAAAAGTTAGGAACGTGAGATTGGGTTGTTGTAATAGAGCTAATTTTAGGGGAGCAAAACGTTTTTGGAGTATAGATTGCATAGCTGCGGGAGTCAGGGCAAATTTCTGGTTTAAAAAAGTTTTGATGTAGAGATGGGATAGTTGTGGGAGTCAAGGCAAATTTATGTTTAAAAAGTTATGAACCCGAGATGGGGTAGTTGTAATAGGGCCAATTTTAGTGAAAAAAGTTTTGAAGTATAGATTGTGTAGCTGCGGGAGTCAGGGCAAATTTTTTTTAAAAAGTTTGATGTCGAGATGGGATACTTGGAGGAAATAAAATAAAAAAAACTTTTTGGAGTGGAGATGGGACAGTTGTGGGAATCAAGGCAAATTTGTTTTTAAAAAGTTATGAACGCAGTAGTTGTAATAGGGCCAATTTTAGTGAAAACAGTTTTGAAGTATAGATTGTATAGCTGCAGGAGTCAGGGCAAATTTTTTTTAAAAAGTTTGATGTCGAGATGGGATACTTGGAGGAAATAAAATAAAAAAAACTTTTTGGAGTGGAGATGGGACAGTTGTGGGAATCAAGGCAAATTTGTTTTTAAAAGGTTATGAATGCAGTAGTTGTAATAGGGCCAATTTTAGTGAAAACAGTTTTGAAGTATAGATTGTATAGCTGCAGGAGTCAGGGCAATTTTTTTTTTTAAAAAGTTTGAATTTGAGTTTGGATAGTTGTAGGAGTCAGAGCAAATTTGCTAAAAAAAAAAAACCTGTTGGAGTAGACATGGGATAGTTGTGATAGTAAAGGCAAATTTTTAAAGAAAAAAGTTTTGGAATAACTTCCTATAGATATTAAAATAAACCAGTAATATGTCTGTATAGTTCGTAAAGTTGTAAAAGACCTATGTCCGTCAAGTTTACCAAAGGATCGTGAGAAGATATATAAAATATTTTACATTTAGTGTGACACATAATTACAAACATTAAAAATAGTGAAAGAAGCAGTAATAGTTCTCAATATTTATAAACTACTCTGCTCTATAGAAGTTGTTACCTACTGAGGAAATCTTATCCAATACAATCTGCCCATCATTGAACCTGCTGATACCTTACATGAAGAGGTCACCAGGTAATAATGCTTACATCAATTTTTTTTTTTAAATATACCCATTCAGCTACATTTTTATTTTCTTCTAACTTTTTAAAGTAAACCTGCAGAGAATTAGAATGGACTCTGATCAGGATTCAATCCTTTCGGATTAGCACAGTCATTAAGATGTTAGTGTAATCCAGTTATCTCAGCTGCTACTAAGTGATTTACACTCGTATAAGATAACTTTGACATCCAAAACCTTTTTAAGGAGTCGTAGCACCTAAGGGTGCAGCACTTCAGAATTACAGTAATCAAATGTTATTTTCTTAATCATTTTTGTTTTCATTTTAATGTAATAATAGCATTGACCTTATATTATTTTATGTCATATTGTATATTTTTTTAAAGAAATCAATACAAATATGAAAATTTTTTGCATTTTTTTTCATATAGTACAGCATTTCTGTAAAGTCGTTATTTATAGCAAAATTAAATATTAAAAAAATACGTATTTTTCCAATTTTTCTTATTTTCTTATTTAAATATTGGATTTTTTTTGTATAAACTTTATTCCAATTATTGCAGTATGTGAATATTTTTTTTGGGGGGGGTCCTATTTATATTTTGGGAAAATTCAGTGATTTTAGTTGTCTGTTAAGAACCAGTTGATAATAGTTTGTTGTGACCATTGATAGTAGAATAAATTCAATTAACAGAACAGCAACAGTATCATATACAAGGATAAAGGAAAGCTGTCTAATCATTAGATTGATAGAAAAAAATCCGCATCTGTACCTTTTTACCTTGTGATGAAATCTAGCACAATCTGTATATTACAGTATAAAATTTTAATATGTTTATATGGATTATTTTTTCCTGTTAAATCTATTAGAATTTTGAAGTAAATATATAAAAAGAATTTTTATTAGATTACATTTTTTAATCATATTTTAAATATACAATATTATGCAATAATGTATTTAAAATTCAGAATTTTATACATGTCATTTTATATATATTTCTATATATTTTTTAGTTATTTTTATTTCATTTTATTTTCTATGGTCCCTACAATTGCGATAAAACAAAAGCTGAACATCCAATTGTTTTTCCTCACTGTCAAAAAATTATATGGGCAAAAGAAAAATATTAAGATTTTCCAATTTTTTTTTTTTGTCACTATTGTAATTGCTATTGTGTCAATATTCTTTGTAAAGGAATTTATTATTACTTTCTGCCACAACAATGCCTGATTAAGGTACATGTTTTATAAGTAAATTTTCAGAATCTTCAGAATCCTAGGCTTTGATTTTTTTTAGTTTGATACGTGTTCTGAAACTTGCTCAGGTGCTTGTTAGAAACTTGCAGAACCAATGCTTTTTTTTTTCCCTTTATAAGCCAGTTAAAGCATTCTTGGGAATTGAGGAATTTTATACCATATGTTGCCCAATACTGTACGTTACTCTAAAAGAAAGGGGGAAAAATCAGTGCCCCTGAAATCAGACTTAATTGAAGTAATCAGAAATTTAAAAGAAAAAAAAATTACAAATCCTAAATATGTTTGTGAATGAAAACAATACAAAACAAAAATCTTATTAAATATTGAATTTGGCATCAACCAACCATTTTCCCTGATTACATCTCTGATCGAGTCGTCGTGGTTCTACTCCTCGCAGCCATCTCTGTGATCTATATAAAACTGGGTTTATTTCTTACAGTTTATTACAAAACCAACAACTATATATATATCAGGATCTGTTACCTGTATTTGTATATTGTAACTTTTATGGAAACATTCGATCATACATTATATTGGATGCTCCATTTTTTATCGGATTTATTAGTGAGCCAGGTGCACAGCTTTGTCATCTATTTATCGATCTACAGATTTAACAAGGTTTAACTTGACAGTGATATCATAGTTTTTCATGTTATCTATTCTTAGATCACAACAAAAGGCATTGAAAAGCTTTGAAATTACTTTTTAAACCGTGACGTTAGGATCATCTTTGCCACATTGGTGTCTATCTATCTATCTATCTATCTATCTATCTATCTATCATCTATCTTCTATCTATCTATTATCTATATCATCATCTATCTCATACTATCTATCTCATATCTACTATCTATCTACTATCAATCTATCTATCTCATATCTATCTCTCTCATACATTTATCTATCATAATCCCATATTATCTATCATCTATCTATCTATCATTCCCTTCTATTCATACTATCTATCTATCTATCTTTATTTATTATTTCCCCCTTTCTACTATCATCCATATCTATCTATCCATATCTATCCTTTCATATCTATTTATCTACTATCTTTCTATCTATCCCCTATCTATCTATCTTTAGCTACTATATATGTTCTATCTCAATTTTTCTATCTATTATCTATTTTCTATCTTTCTATTATCTATTTTTCTATCTACTAACTATCTATCTATCATCTCATATCATCTAACTATCTTCTATCTATCTATTCTTTTTTATATTTCAATATATTTAATAAAAATTAAATAATTTAAAAAATATCTATACATTTTATGTCTATTAATTGATCTATTAGAACTATCTAACCACCTATCTAATTCTCTATCTATCTCATATCTATCTTTCTATAAATGTATCTATCTATTGTATTACTTTTTCCATTTATCTATCTATTTATCTATTATATCTAATCTATAATTATCTATATAATATTTAGCCTTGTTACATTGATCTAGCTATCTTTCTATCTATCAATTTTTCTATTTATTTATCATCTATCAATCTACCTAAACATCTTTCTATCTATTATTTATATATCTGTTTAACATTCATTCTACCTATATATTTTATCTAATCTATCTACCTATCTATCTAATATTTATCCATTTTATGTCAATCTATTAATCTATCATCTGTCTATCTATAAATGTATCTATTTATTTATCTAAAATCTTTTTTTTATATTTTTAATCTTAATCTGCTGTTTATTTACTTACCTATTTATATATTGTCATCTATTTATTCTAGCTAACATTTTATCTATCTATCTATCTATCTATCTATCTCTTAATTTTCATTTTCTCTACTATCAATCTCTTATCATTATCTCTCTCTATATCTATCTATCTATTATCTATCCCCTTACCAATTATCCTATCTATCTATCTATCTATTCATATTATTTTATTATCTACTATCTATTACCCACCCCATATCTATTACTATCTATCTAACTTCCCATATTATCATCTACTATTTAAAATCATTCATATCTATCTATTCATCTATTCTATCATTATTCATATCATTATTATATCTATCTATCTTCTACCATATCTATCCATCTATCTATCATCTATCTATCCTATATCAAACTATCTATCTTCTATCTCATATCTATTATTATCTACTACTTTTAAACTACTTTATCTATCTCTACTATCTTCCCCCATACTATCTATTATCTATCTCATATCATCCATCTATCTATCTATTACTATCTATCTCTATCTATCTATTATCCCATATCTATCTACTATTATTATCTTTATCTGTTTGTCTGTTCCCCTATCTTGTAGCTATCTATGAGTTGTTTCGTTTAAAACCATTTCTAGCCCAAAAAATTCCCCTCTTTCTGGGACGACAAAATTTTTGTTTCGGTTGTATATTATATTATCCCATCAGATCTACACAGCTAAAATATTTGTGTTTAGCTTTAAAATCCATAATTATCTCACTGACTTTATCGACTATTCCTGTGTAATCTGACACATTCAAAGCTATTTAATTAATATTTACTAACAGATTCTGGTCTTTGACCCCTAAGGAGCCGCGTTACACCCAGGAGAGATCTTGTAACATGTACTTTTGTATATTTTGGTTGCGCAGTCGGTAAGCTGAGCGTCCTAATAATTTATAGAAGCAGGATTAGAACGGAAAAACTTTTGCACTTTGTTATCCTTAAATTTTTTTTAATGCAAAATAACATTACAAAATCCCGGGGCCTCTCGTGCCACCTCCTGACACACCTCCATTTAGTGTAGTGTAATTTTACGATAATTACTCTCGATGAATTACACAGAATGAGAGATTTATTGTCTGGTTTTATGGTAAAGCGAAGTATTTTCTGCCTCTGAGCTTGTTAAAGCGCGGCTTAACCTACGTGCTCCTCGACTGAACATGTCCCAGTCTATTCCCTCCTCTATGTAAATGATACTTGATGCTTTATTATAAAGCTACTATTCGGTTATTATGGGTTATTCCACCTTTGCTGTGTACAGGAGGCGGGCCCAAACCTGACGTCCCTTTT